>JAMKCH010045496.1:0-56023 GCA_023653785.1 Ophioderma brevispina | reverse complement strand
AGAATGAAATTAAGGACATTTGGTGAGTTTACCCTAGAGGGTCCCCATAAGTGTAGAGGGAATATAGGAACCAGGGTCCTCATTAAGTGGGAGATAGTATGAGGGCTTAAAATGCTAATTACAAAATTGTAGAATGAGAATTAAAGGGACATTTGGTGAAGTTACGGTTTGAGAGGGTCCCACTAAGTGAGATGGGCTATAGGAACCAGGTCCCACTGGTTCCTAATTCCCATCTCACTTATGAGTGAGATAGGATTAAGGCTTGAAATGCTATTATAAAATTGCAGAATGAAATTAAGGATATTTGGTGAGTTACTCTAGAGGAGTCACCATAAGTGAGATGGGAATTAGGAACCTGGTCCTCAGAGTGAAAGAGGATTAAGGCTTGAAACACAGGCGAGAATATTACTTGTAGCATGAAATTTAGACATTTGGTAGGTTTTCTCTAGAGGAGGTCCCCATAAATGAGATGGGGTATAGGAACCTGGTCCTCATGAGTGAGATTTGATTAAGGTTTGGGAAATGCTATGATAAAACAGGTGTAGAATGAGATTAAGGATATTGGTGAGTTTAATCTAGGGGGTCCACATAAGTGAGAGGGGATATAGGGACCACTTTCCTCATGAGTGACATAGGATTAAGGCTTAAAATGCTAATACGAATTGTAGATGAGATTAAATGAAATTTTGTGAGTTCCTCTAGAGGGTCCCCTTAAGTGAGATGGTAATTTAGAACCCTGGTCCTCAATGAGTGAGATAGGATTCAGCCTGGTCCTCATGAGTGAGATAGGATTAATTAAGGCTTGAAATGTTATAATAAAAGTGTAGAATGAAATTAAGGACATTGGTGAGTTACCCTAGAAGGTACCCAAAGTGAGATGGGCTTTATAGGAACGGGTGGTCCTCATGATGTGATATCTGATTAAGGCTTAAAATTGCCTAATACAAAATTGTTTAGAATTAGATTAAAGACATGTGGTGATGATGTTTTACACATTGAGGGTTCCACACAGTAAGTGAGATGGTATATATAACTAGGGTCCTCATGAGTTGGGAGATAGGATTAAGGTTGCTTTGAAATGCTAGATTAAAAAATTGCCAGAATGAATTAAAGAATTGGTGAGTTACTCTAGAAAGGGTCCTCATACGTAAGATAGGGATTTGTTAGGAACCTGTGTCCTCATGAGTGAGATGATAGGATTAAGGCTTTGAACGCAGAGATATATACTGTAGAATGAAAATTAGGAAATTTGGCGGGTTTACTCTAGAGGAGGTCCCCATTAAGTGAGATGGGATTTGAAACCCTGGTCCTCAGTGAGTTTTTGTTTGCTCGTATCCACAAAGTCATTGGTAATGCGTTGTGGTGGTGTAAGGCATATTCAGTAGTGTGCTGATCGGGCCGAAGTGTATCCATGATAGGACGCTCCTAACATGGCCCGCTATTTGAGGCTGGGGGGTTGGGAACAGTCAGGGGTTTACAACCCTACTCTTATTCGACACGGACTGCGATGTACATGTACAGTTGTGTGACTCTCTGTAACGGGACCGAAGGCTTAACGTACCCTCGAAGGACGGGATTTGCTTTCATGATCCATTTGCCCAATTCCAAGTGAAACCATGGAAGGAGAGCGGTATTCTGTATTTAATCACTAGCTGGTATACAGATCAAATCCAGAATTGATAGTACCCGAATAAATCCAGCAAGTGCCACGAACCCACGGGATTAGAACCCGGAATTTTGATGGTAAAATTTGCGCCAGAGGCAAGCACCCGACAGATAGGCCACGCTCGCCCACATGCGAATGAGATTAAGGACATTTGGTGGAGGTTACTCTAAAGGTCCCCATAAGTGAGATGGGATTTATAAACAATAATCATCATGAGTGAGGATAGGATTAAGCCTGGTCCTCATGAGTGGGATATGATTAAGGCTGGAAATGTTATTATAAAATTGTTTTTTAGAATGAGATAAGGGACATTTGGTGAGTTTACCCTGAAGGTCCCCATAAGTGAGAATGGCTCTAGGAACCAGAGTGTCCTCATGAGTGATATATGAATTAGCTTAAATGCTAATACAAAATTGTGAATTAATAACCGCAGTTGGGTGAGTTTACCTTTGAGGGTCCCCATAAGTGAGATGGTATATATTAACTAGTGTCCTCATGAATGAGATAGAGGATTAAGGCTTGAAATGCTATATAAAAAATTGCAGAATGAAATTAAAGACATTTGGTGAGTTTACTCTAGAGGTTTCCCATACGTAAGATGGGAATTAGGAACCCTGGTCTCATGAGTGATATAGGTTAAGCGTGAAACTCAAGATATACTTGTAGAATGAAAATTAGGACATTTGGCAGGTTTACTCTAGAAGGTCCCCATAAGTGAGATGGATAGGAACCCTGGTCCTCATGAGTTTTTGTTTGCTCGGATCCCACAAAGTCATTGGAAATGGCTTTGTGGTGGTGCCAGGATTTATTACAGCCTAGTGTGCTGAATCCGTGGCCGCGTGTATCCATGATACGGCCGCTCCTAACATGGCCCGCTATTGGAGGCTGGGGCGGATTGGGAACAGTCAGGGGTTACACCCTAATCTTATTCAACACTGATGCGATGTACAGTACAGTTGTGACTCTCCGTACATGGGACCGACGGCTTAAACGTCCCTCCGAAGGACGGGATGCTTTCCATGATCCATTTGCCCAATTCCAAGTGACCATGGAGGAGAGCGGTATTCTAGTTAATCAATAGTGGTATACAGATGAAAAATTCCAGAATTGAAATATACCCGAATAAATCCAGCAAGTGCCACGACCCCACGGGATTCGAACCCAGGAATTTGATGGTAAATGTGCGCCAGAGGCAAGCACCCTAAAACGCTAGGCCGCTATGCCACGCTCTCCCACATGATAATGAGATTAAGGAATTTGGTGAGTTTACTCTAAGGTCCCCATAATGAGATGGGATTTAGAAACCCTAATCCTCAAGGAGTGAAGATAGGATAAGCCTGGCCTCATGAGTGGGATCTGATTAAGGCTTGAAAGTTATTATAAAATTTAGAAAATTCGATGAAGGAACCTTGGTGAGTTTACCCTAGAGGGTCCCCATAAGTGGGATGGGATATAGGAACCCGTTTCCTCATGAGTGAGATAGGATTAAGGCTTAAACGCAGAGATATACTTGTAAGAATGAAAAATGTTAGGACATTTGGCAGGTTTACTCTGGAGGGTCCCCATAAGTGAGATGGGAATTTAGGAAAACCCTGGTCCTCATGATTGAGATAGGGTTAAGGCTTTAAACGCAGAGATATACTTGTAGAATGATATTTAGGACATTTGGTAGTTTTTCTCAGAGGGTCCCCATACTTGATATGGGATATTAGGAACAAGTGCGTTCCTATTAAATTAAGTCTTGAAATGTTATTATAGAATTGTAGAATGAAATTAATGACATTTGGTGAGTTTTACCCTATAAGGTCCCCATAATTGAGATGGACTATAAGGAACCAGGGTCCTGCATGAGTGAGATAGGGTTAAGGCTTAAAATGCTAATACAAAATTGTAGAATAGATTAAAGACATGTGGTGAGTTTAACCCGTGAGGGTCCCCATAAGTGAGATGGATATAGGAACATTGCCTCATAGTGATAGGATAAAGTCTTGAAATGCTTTATAAAATTGCAGAATGAAATTAAAGAACATTTGTGAGTTTGCTCTAGCGGGTCCTTACTTGAGATGGGTTAGGAACCTGGTCCTCATGAGTGATATAGGAATTAAGGCTTGAAACGCAGATGTATACTTGTAGAATGAAATTTAGACATTTGGCAGTTTTACTCTAGAGGGTCCCCATAAGGTATATGGGATTTTAGGAACCCTGGTCCTCATAAGTGAGATAGGATTAAGGCTTGCAAACGCAGAGTATACTTGTAGAATGAAATTTAGGACATTTGGTAGGTTTACTCTGGAGGGTCTCCATAAGTGAATGGGATTTAGGAACCCTGGCCCTCATGGTGAGATTAGAATATAAGGCTTGAAAACGCAGTATATACCTTGTAGACTGAAATTTAGGACATTTGGCATGGTTTTACTCTAGAGAATCCCCATAAGTGAGATGGATTTAGGACCCTGTTTCTCATTATGAGATAGGATAAAAAACCTGGTCCTCTATGAGTGAGATAGGATTAAGGCTTAAATGCGAATACAGAATTGTAGAATGAATTAAGGACTTTGTGTGTTTACTCTAGAGGTAAGTGAGGATGGGATTTAGGAACCCTGGTCCTCAGGAGTAGATACGAAATTAAGTTGAACCGCATAGAATACTCGTAGAATGAAATTTAGTACATTAGGTAGGTTTACTCTAGAGTGTCCCCGTAAGTGATATGGGATATAGGAACCAGGGTCCTCTTGAGTGAGATAGGATAAGCTTGAATGCTATTATAAAATTGCAGAATGAAATTAAGGACATTTGGTAAGTTTATCTGAGGGTCCCCATCAGTGAGATGGGATTTAGGAACCCTGGTCTCACCAAGTGAGATAGTATTAAGGCTTGAAAGCCAGAGATATACTTGTAGAATGAAAATTTTATTTAGGAACATTTGGTAGGTTTTTCTCTAGAGGGTCCGGCATAAGTGGATGGGATTTAGAAACCCTGGATCCTCATGAGTGTAGAAGGATTAAGCCTGTCCTCCCATGATGAGATTAGGATTAACATTAGGTTTGAAATGCTATTATAAAATTGTATAAAGTAAAACTAAGGACATTGGTGAGTTTAACCCTAGAGGTCCCCATAATGAGAATGGGATTATGAACCAGGGTCCTCATTAATGAGATAGGATAAGGCTTAAAATGCTAATACAAAATGGTTGATGAGATAAGGACATTTGGTTTAGTTTACTTTAGAGGGTCCCCATAAGTGGGATGGGATATAGGAACAGGGACCATTTGGTGATGTTTACTCTAGAGGGTCCCCATAAGTGATATGGATTTTAGAAGCTGGTCCTTCAGATGATGTGAATAGGTTAAGGTTTGAAATGCAGAGATATACTTGTAAAAGTAAATTTAGGACATTTGGCAGGTTACTCTGGAGGTCCCCAGAAGTGATATGGATTTAGGATCCTGGTCGCTCATAGTGATATAGTATTCAGCCTGGTCCTCCATGAGTGGAGAGGATTTAATGCTTAAATGGCTAAATACAGAATTGTAGAATGAGATTCAGGACACTTGGTAAGTTTCCTCTAGAGAATCCCCATAAGTGAGATGGAATTAAACCCTGGGTCCTCGATGAGTGAGAAGGATTAATCCTGGTCCGCTCCATATTTAGATTGATTTCAGCTTGAAATGTTATTAATAAAATTTATAATAAATTAAGGACATTTGGTGAGTTTACCCTATAAGTGTCCCCCATAGTGAGATGGGATTTAGGAACCATGGTCCCATGAGTGAGATTTGATTAAGGCTTGAAATGCATATAAATTGTAGAAGGAGATTAAAGGACAATTTGGGTGAGTTATTTAGGTGGGTCCCCATAAGAGAAATGGGATATAGGAACCAGGGTCCTCATGATGATATAGGATTAAAGGCTAAAAATGCTAATACCAGAATTGTATCATGAGATTAAGGACATTTGGTGAGTGTACTCACCTCTCTAAACTTACTAATACCTCTCAGGGTTCCATAAGTGATATGGGTGATTTAGGAACCCTGGTCCTCATGAGTGAAATTGGATTAAGGCTTAAAATGCTATACAGAATTGTAGAATGAGATTAAGGACCCGTGTAAGTTTACTCTAGAGGGTCCCCATAATGAATTGGATTTAGAATCCTGGGCCGCATGAGGGAGATAGATTAAGCTGGTCCCATTAAGTGAGATAGGATTAAGGCTTAAAATGCTAATACAGAATTGTAGAATGGATTTAGGACTTTTGGTGAGTTTACTTCTAGAGGGTCCCCATTAGTGAGATTGGAATTTAGGAACCCGGGTCCTCATGAGTGAGATAGGATTAAGGCTAAACTGCTAATACAGAATGTAGAATGACATAGTGGGCAAGTGGGGTTTGACCCCCACCCTTTTTTAATTGACCCCCCACCCTTTATACTGAGGACAACCCTTTTTATACTGACAATTTCGACCCCCCCTTTTTATCAATCTCAACATATTGTATTACCTGTAAAAACGGTAACATACACTTCCTCACAGATTTCACATTGCACTGTAATAATAAAAGTGACAATTATATCATTTAATATTTATATTTTTCTGTTGGCCATATCAAATTAGCAACAGGAGGTACATCGTAATGAAGTCATAGTAGGCAGTGGTTTGACCCCCACCCTTATATTTGAACCCCCACCCTTTTTACAGATGCACCCTTTATATACTGAAAATTGTCAGCCCCCACCCCTTAACTGATTTTCAGGATTTTCCCAATGCACCCTTTAAAAAGGGTGGACTGCCCACAGTGATGATATTAGGAACTTTGTGAGGTTTACTCTAGAGAATCCCCATAAGTGAGATGGGGATTTAGGAACGCCTGGTCCCCATGATGAGATAGGATTAATGCTTAAAATGCTAATACAGATTGGAGAATGAGATTAAGGGACACTCTTGTAATTTTTACTCTATAGGGTCCCCGCATAAGTGAGATGGGAATTTTAGGAACCCTTGTCCTCATGAGTGAGATAGCGATTTAGCCTGGTCCTCATGAGTGAGATAGGATTAATTACGGCTTGAAATGTTATTATAAAATTGTAGAATGAAATTAAGGACATAAGGTTCCCCATAAGTGAGTTTGGGATATATGAACCAGGGTCCTACCTTGAGGAAATGATTACGGCTTAAATGTAATACAAAATTGTAGAATAGAGATTTCAATACATTTGGTGAGTTTCCCTAGAGGGTCCCCATAATGAGATGGATTTAGGAACCATTGTCCTCATGAGTGAGACTAGGATTAAGGCTTGAAATGCTATGATAAAATTGGCAGAATGAAATTAAAGACATTTGGTGAGTTTACTCTAGAAGGGTCCCCATACGTGAGATGGGATTTAGGAACCCTTGTCCCCTCATGAGTGAGATAGGTATTAAGGCCTTGAAAACGCACGTATACTTTTAGAAATGAAATTTAGTACATTTTGGGCAAGGTTTACTCTAGAGGGTCCCCATCAAGTAGATGGGATTTAGGAACCGGTCCTCATAAGTGAGATAGCTTGAAAAACGCAGAGATATACTTGTAGATGAAAATTTAGGACATTTGGTAGGTTTACTCTTTAGGGTCTCCATAAGTGAGATGGGAATTTAGGAACCAGGTCCTCATGAGTGAGATTTGATTAAGGCTGAAATGCTATTATAAAATTGTAGAATGAGATTAAGGAGATTTGGTGGGTTTACTATAGGGGGTCCCCATAAGTGAATGGGGAATTAGAACCAGGGTCCACCCCCCCCCCACCCTCATTAGTGAGATAGGATTAAGGCTTAAAATGCTAATACAGAACTGTAGAATGAGATTAAGGACAATGTGGTGAGTTTTACTTTCTAAAGAAGGGTCCCCCCCCATAAGTGGAGATGGGATTTAGGAACCCTGGTCCTCATTAGTGAGATAGTATTAAGCCTGGTCCCATGAGTGGGATATGATTAAGGCTTGAATGTTACATAATAAAATTGTAGAATACATTAAGGACATTTGGTGAGTTTACCCTAGAGGGTCCCCATAAGTGAGATGTAATTTAGGAACCCTGGTCCCAATGAGTGAGATAGGATTAAGGCTTGAAACGCAGAGATATAACTTGTAGAATGAAATTTTAGATATTTGGCAGGTTTACTTCTAGATGGGCCCCATAATTGAAAGATGGATTTAGGAACCCTGGTCCTCAGGAGTAAGATAAGGATTAAGGCTTGAAACGCAGAGACATACTTGTAGAATAAATTTAGTTTAGGACATTTGTGAGTTTTTCCTCTATAGGTTCCCCATAAGTGATATGGTATATAGGGAACCAGGGTCCTCTTGAGTGAGATAAGATTAAGGGGGCTTGAAATGTTATTATAAAATTGGCATAGAATGAAATTAGGGACATTTGCTAAGTTTACTCTAAAGGGTCCCCATACGTGAGAATGGGATTTAGGAACCCTGGCCCTCATGAGTGAGATAGGAATTCAGGCTTGAAACCCAGAGATATACTTGTAGAAGAATTTAGGACATTTGGTGGTTTTACTCTAGAGGGTCCCCATAAGTGAGATGGGATTTAGGAACCCGGTCCTCATGATTGAGATAGGATAGGCTTGAAATGCAGAGATATACTTGTAGAATGAAATTTAGGACATTTGGCAAGTTAACTCTGGAGGTCCCACATAGTGAGATGGGATTTAGGAATCCGTCCCAATGAGTGAGATAGGATTAAGCCTTGTCCTCATGATGAGATAGGAATTAATTCTTAAATGCCTAATACAGAATTGTAGCTGAGATTAAGGACACTTGGTAAGTTTACTCTAGAGGGGTCCCCATAAGTGAGATGGGCTTTTAGGAACCCTGGTCCTCATGAGGAGCAAGGATTAACCGGTCCCGCATGAGTTAGATAGGATTAAGGCTGAAATGTTATTATAAATTGTAAGAATGAAAGTAAGGACATTTGGTGAGTTTACCCTAGAAGGTCCCCATAAGTGAGAGGGATTTAGGACCAGGGTCCTCATGAGAGATTTGATTAAGGCTTGAAATGTTAATACAGAATTGTAGAAGAGATTAAGGACGATTTGGTGATTTTAACTTTAGGGGTCCCCATAGGAGTGAGTGGGATGAGGAACCCAGGTCCTCGAGTGAGATAGGATAAGGCTAAAAAAAATGCTAATACCGAATGTAGATGAGATTAAGGACATTTGGGGAGTTCTACTCTAAGAGTTCCCATAAGTGAGATGGGAATTAGGAAACCTGGTCCTCATGAGTGAGATAGGATAAGCCTGGTCCTCATGAGTGGGATATGATTAAGGCTTGCCAATGTTTTATTATAAAATTGTAAAATGAAAATTAGGAACATTTTTGGTATGTTTACTTTAGAGGGTCCCCATAAGTGAATGGGATTTGGAACCTGGGTCCTCATGAGTGAGTTAGATTAAAGGCTTGAAACGCGAGATATACTTGTATAATGAATTTAGGACATTTGCAGGTTTACTTCTGGAGGGTCCCCATAAGTGAATGGGTTTAGGAATCCTGGTCCTCATGAGTGACATAGGATTAAGCCTGGTCCTCAGGAGTTCAGATGGATTAAGGCATTAAAATTCTAATACAACAGAATTGTAAGAATGAGATTAAGGACATTGTGATTTACGCTAGAGGGTCCCCAAATGAGATGGGTTTTCAGGAACCTGGTTCTCATGAGTGAGATAGGATTAATGCTGAAACCAGAGATATTTGTAGATGAAATTTTAGGACATTTGGTAGGTTTTTTCCTAGAGGGTCCCCGTAAGTGAGATGGGATTTAGGAACCCTGGTCCTCATGAGTGAGATAGATTAAGGCTTAAATCTATTACAAGATTGTAGAATGATGATTAAGGACACTTGGTAAGTTTACTCTAGAGGGTCCCCCCTAAGTGAGAATTGGATTTAGGCTCTGGTCCTCATATGAGTGAAATATGATTAAGCCTGGTCCTCATTAGTGAGATGGATTAAGGCTTAAAATGCTAATTCAGAATTGTAGAATGAGATAAGGACATGTGGTGAGTTTTACTCTATAGTGAGATGGGTTTTTAGGAACCCTGGTTCTCATGGGTGAGATACGATTAAGGCTTGAAACGCAGAGATATATTTGTAGAATGAAATTTAGGACTTTTGGTAGTTTGTCTCATAGCTGGCCCCCGTAAGTGAGATGGGATTTAGGAACCCTGTCCTCATGAGTGAGTAGGATTAATGCTTAAAATGCTAATACAGAATTGTAGAATGAGATTAAGGACTCCTTGGTAAGTTTACTCTAGCGGGGTCCCCAAAGTAATGGGATTGAGGACCCTGGTCCCGATGAGTTAGAATAGGATTAGCCCTGGTCCTCATTATGAGATAGGATTAGCTGGTCCTCATGAGTGAGATAAGGATTAAGGCTTGAATGTTTTTAAATTGTTAGAATGAATAAGGACATTTGTGAGTTTATCCTTGAGTGGGGCCCCATAAGTGAGATGGGATATATTAACCAGGTCCTCCTTGATGTGTGAGATAGGATTAAGGCTAAAATGCTAATACCAAAATTGTAGAATGAGATTAAGGACCTTTGGTGAGTTTTTACTCACTCATATAGGAACCAGGGTCCTCATGAGTGAGATAAGGATTAGCTTGAAATGCTATTATGAAATTATAATGAACATAAGGACATTTGGTGAGTTTACCTAGAGGGTCCCCATTTTTTGTTCAATTTTAGAAACAGGACTTTCGTACTTACCGAACCGCCGTAGAGTTTCACAGGCCTAACGTGTGTCGCTCGAAAGAAAGCATTATTGCGCATGCATTGATTTCGAAAGCACCTGGGAAGTATTTTCATCACCTGTTTTTAAAAACTCAATGCACACCACCTGCGACAGAGCAGAGCTCGGACGAAGGACATTCCTTACCCTAGAACCACGAGAATTATTTACTTTTCATTTAGCCTATGTTTATGATTTCCCAATAATTTTTGACTCGTGACCCCATATCGTAAGTTCACACTTAAAAATTATTAGCCATTTGATATGCGTATGATAATAGGCTAATCATAAAATAACTGATTAATCTGTGGCCCCGGTAATGTGGCATGTGAGGGTCATGTAGGCCGCACTAGTCTACACTACGCTAACGCTCACTTGCATTGGTTTCTATGTTCATAAGTCCCACATATAGTTAGTCAGCCTCTCAGACATAAAAACGGATGGGAAGGGTGTTCACTTTATTTTAAAGTGGTTTCGTAACTAAAATTTTCAGGTGAACAAATGCGATCCCACCACCGGCCGTTTTTTGAAAAAAGGTGCCCAAAATGCTTTTTTTCGGGGTGCTCCCATTTTGGGGGTCGAAATTCAATTTTTCAATATTCTTGGGCCAATTATTGTAATTTACCTGTTGCATTTTTATGTTTTCAGCCAACGCAAATCGATTGCAATCTTGTCAAAAGCCAATGGCTGCCGTAAATTCCAGAAAATTCAAAATGGCGCCCCAAAATTACAACTTCTAACTAATTAAATATGACACTGATACTATCAGTTCTAGTGATTTTAGTGTCATTTAGATCGGTTTGGGGGTACAAAGAATACATTTTTTTTTTTTTTGTCGTTTTTTCAATTCAAAATGGCCGTCAATACAAGAAAATCCAAATGGCTGCCATGAATGACCATCATTGCAAAGTAGAGTTATGGGCATAAGTTATCACACCCCAATATCGTTTTTGAATTTAATTGTATGTTTTTCTATCTCTCTAGATACTTCTTGACATATCCCGCAATTCAATAGTTTTTGAATTTCCAAATGGGCTCCGTGTGCCTCAAATTTAAAATACGCGTCAAAATGTCACTTTTTTTTGACCACATGATCATTTCACACACGTGTCAGTTGATGCCAATTAATTAAGCTTGCCCTCTGCAGTTTGTAGCCCAATTAATAGTTCGACGACCGACCCCTCAGTGGCATGTCTTTCGTGCGCGAGTGCTACAGCCAGCAGGTATAGCAATGCAAAAGCAGGGGTTACGAAATACCCCTATTTTGTATAAACTTGTTTGGTGTGCTATACCGTACGGTTAGTGGTCCACTCCGCGTATTGTCATGTTTAAAAAAAGATTATCATAATTCCTAATGACTTTATAATTATTTTAATATTTTATTGAACCCTTATGTGCTTTTCATAGTAATTTCGAGTAACAGCTTCTATTCAGATCAGACTTTTCAACAACCCATTATTTATATCGAAAATTGACGTTCAGCCGTTTTTGTTGCTTTTTACTAAGAGTGCCCCCCGCGCGCCCTCCACGACCTGTAGTGCACACAGTCAACCGTTATCGTACGAATCCGACACAGTTTCCTCCTATACCCTATCATAGTCGAACAATCTCACCCGTGGGTCATTTTTTTTTTTTTTTTAATTTTCCTTTTATAATGAAATATAAGTATATAATTGTTGCTGTTTTCACTCGCTCTAACCAGAAACTATAAAACAATACAAAATACTGGCGTGTTCCTTAAATGGCTTTCCAAATACGATGATATGTCGTGGTCACGACATATTGTCGATCTGATTTTTTGGTCAAATTGAGTTTATAGAGTTGGTGCTTTATTGGTATTACCTAGCTGATATATGACTTTTTTTTAACCAAAAAACAAACAAGTGAAAGTCAATCTTCTATCCAAATGCCGCAGTCTAATCCGTCCCACCAAATAAACAATCGAATACGTATTCTGCTAGCTTGGGTGTCCAAATATCTCAAAGCACATAGATAATTGTTGAACGAAGATCTTTCGCTGGACAAGATTGCCTACTTCAGTGATCATCAAAATCGATAATAGGTCTATCAAGATTTAAGGCAATCGGTGAAATTTACCTTTTTATACTTCATGAGGGATTGGTCATGTTATTTCACATTTTAATTTTTGTGTTTTAATTATGTTACTTGTACTTATTGAAACCTACGGTCTGTGCGTCGTGAAAAAGAATTATCCAAGTTTTGTAGTTTTAACATACCGATGTACAAATACACCAAATTTATCATTTTTAGGGGGGCATAGTGTAATTAACCCTCGTATTACCAAAGGGGAGGAGTTACCACCCCAGGTAAACTTTCCCTCGGTGCGCAAAAACGTTAAAAACTTTCGTTAAGTCTTCCATATAATTATTTCACATCCTTCTGCTAAATTTGGCGAAACAAATGTGTAGGTAGCACCGTCACCGGGGTTAGCGTAGAAGTCGATTGGTGGGGAGTCATGTGGTTCTATTATACCTCTACTACCTATTATTGAAAATGCAGCATTCTGATTGGTCAGTTTACTGCCCATAATTCTGCAATAATGAGCCGCTAATGCATTTTCTTATCATTTATTTTCATTAATCAGCATACAAAATACACTTAAATAATAGGCATATTAACTTAAAACCTATACAAACAAACAAAATAAAACCAAGTTGTTTTAGTTAATAGAATAGAAATAAAGGTTTGTAGTATCATCTATGGGCTCATAATGTATCCTCGGACGGGAAAAATACATATAATGGGCGCCATTATTTAGTTTTTCCGACCTCGGGCACATTATTATTCGCCTATAAATGATATCACTGCAAAAACTGTGTTTAGAGATTAAACATTTTTCTAAACACATTTCTGCCTTCACTTTGTAAACATGTCGATATGCTTAACATGTTTAGTGTGTAAATGGCTAGTGTTTAGCAATTAAACATTGATGTTTAGCAATTTGACATGCATGTTTAGCTTTTAAACATGTTTACAAAGTGAAGGCAAGAAAAGTGTTCAATTGCTAAACACACTTTTTAGAGTGTACTGCATTACCCTTTAGTTATTAGTTCATTTGCTTAAATTGCGCACTGTATGGCTCTAAAATTATATGTTGATTAAAAACTAGTCATTTTCCATATCATTTGGGGCCAAAACCAGCATGAAAATCCAATATTCCTGACTTTTTTATGCAAAAATTCAGTTTTGTAATTGTATACTCTGTGTGTCTGTGGAAAGGAAATGACCAATGTGCAACTGGTGAACTTTGACGTCATGTGACGCCACAATAGGTTATGTTAGAAGCAATTAGAAAAACTCGCCTTTCAGAAACAAAATTGATATTTTCGTTGGGAAGTTGTTTTTTAGCGTTAGTAGCCATCTAAATTGTTTATGATGATGGTAGACTTTAAGAGTATATTACCCATTAACTCTTAATCGTTTCAAGTTTGGTATATATTTTAAGCTTTCCCTTACTTTAAAAGATAGGGAACTATATGGAAATTAAGAAAACGGAACAAATTGGTGTTATAAGTGGTATAGACACTTTTATCCTCCAAAACCGTTTGAGTTAGGAAAAACATTCCAGTTTTACATTTTAAACATGTTCTGAGCTCAATTTTGAACAGTTATAGCCTATAATCATCATCACGATCTCATCATCATCACGATTCATCTCATCAAACGATCATCATCATCACGATCTCATCATAATCATCATCCGATCATCATCATCATCACGATTTTAATATTTTTGAGCTCAGTTTTTGAAAACAGTTTTATAGCCACGATCATCATAATCATCATCCTCACATCACGAAATCATCATCATCATTCATCACGATCATCATCATCATCCGATCAATCATCATCATCAATCATTCATCATCACGTCATCATCATCATCATCACGATTGTAAATATTTTCTGAGCTCAACTTTTTGAAACAGTTTAGCCACTAGTGTGTTACAAATGCATACATATATTAATTTTGTATATACCATGCACAACAATGTTTGTGTTCCTTCTAACATCATTCACTCCTGAAATTTATGTTTTATCTGCAACAAGGAGTAAACAAACATATTGGCGACTAATTAAAGATAATAATTTTCGGAGCCAAATTATAAGAGGTTGTAATTTTCTGATGGGCATCGGCTCGTCTGCGCTCATATTTTACAACAACGCTAATTCAACAGTGATGTTTCCCATTATAACCGCTTATGAAGTCGTTTGTATACTTTGCATGGTTTGTAACATAAACACAATGTCATAGACATCGTCGTCGTCGTCACCATCACCGTCCTCGTCATCATCACATCACCATCATCATCACATCATACACCATCACACGATCATCATCATCATCATCTCACGATCATCATCATCTCATCACGATCATCATCATCATCACCGATCATACACACATCCACGATCATCATCATCACGATCATCCATCATCATCATCCTCACGATCATCATCACATTACGATCATCATCATCATCACACGATGCATCATCATAATATCATCACATCATCATCATCATCACCACCATTCATCACGATTCATCATCATCATCACGATCATCATCAATCATCACGATCATCATCATCACGCTCATCATCATCATCATCACGATCATCATCATCATCGTCATCATCACGATCATCATCATCATCACGATCATATCATCATCATCATGTCAAAATCAGCACCATCATCAAAAAAAAAAAAAAATCACATCACATCATCAGCGATCATAATCTCAGATCATCATCAACATCATCACGATCATTATCATCATCATCACGAATCATACAATCAAACATCATCATCATCCACGATCATCACATCATCATCACGATCATCATCACCATCATCATCATCCATCCGATCATCATCTCATCATCACGATCATCATCATCATCATCATCATCACGATCATCATCCATCACGATCATCATCAATCTCATACGATCATCATCATCATCCGATCCATGCAATCATCATCCATCAACGATCTCATCACCACGCCATCGTTTTCTTTCTCATCGTTGCATCATCGGCATCGTATTTTAAAAATAGTAAAAACCCGTAGCTATAGTAATCTCCCCATACCAACATTAGAAATTAACGGGTTTCATGCAGTCGAATACGTATTCGACTCCTTAGAACACACGATCAAAATTTGGGTTTTGACAAATTGTCAAATCACTTCATGCCATTTTGACTAAGAAACCTTTGTTTCTTAGTAATTTAATACTGTCGTCGGTTAGTAACCATGGTAACCATTCCTGTCTTTAAACATACAATAGGCCTTTCCTTTTATTTTTTATTTTTAAACGGGCCATGTGGGTCCAGTGGATAAGCGGCCGGTCGACCGCCCCCAAGGTTATGGGTTTGAGCCCCGCTGGGGCCAATGTTTTTCGCCCTTGAGTAAAGCGCATTTACCTCACTTACTCTCCCTACCCCATGTGCATCAATGGGTACCGGTGTGAAAGCAGATATGTCCGGTAGGAGCCATATCCGGGGCTCCATAGACGATCACGGATTAAAGCGTGAATTTAATGTTGCGTAAAGAGTCAACTGAATCGATTGCCCCTATTGTTTCAACATTGTTCCCGTACTATGTGTACGCCGGACGATAATTAATTCTACACCGGCATTATTCAATGTTTGGAAGGTAATAGACTCGCTGTAGAGGTGTGGCAATCCCCTACAGCAACATTATAATTATATGGTGGAGTCTGGCCCACATCGCTTCGAAAGAGAGAGGGGCACTCCTTCCTGTGTACACAGGTCCGCCCTTTACCTCCCTTACTTTTTACTTTGCCTTTTATTTCATTTAATTACACGCTGTCATAAAGAACTCACCACTTTCAAACGCCGTTTTGCAAGAACTAGCATTTTGTGGATGTCGACGTATGCAGACACACCCGACGATATGCTTGGTCCACTGGGTGTGCCCAAAAAGCTCCAAAACGATGATCAGAGTGGCAATGTTCATTGTAATAACATTTTAGGGCATTTCAATTTAATTCTGGTTACACGCCGTTTCAAGGGAACATCCACCCATCTCGGTTCTCTATGGACAAATAAAACATCACTAACAGTTCATGTCAGTTGGTGTCATAAACCTACAACCTACCACCAACCGCCCTAAACTTATTTAATTTTAAACAGTTTGTTCTAATAAATATAAGGTGGTTTATATAATATTACACGTATAAAAAAATCTCGTGCACCCTCCTCATTTTTTCGGATAAGGTCAATTTTTATTTTATTTTTACAAGATTTCCTCTGAATTAAAGGGGATCTCCGATTTTATAATAAAATAAGCATATCAATGTTTATCTCGATAGAATGGTCCTTTAACCCCAAAACGCCATCAACTTCAGGTGTAATTGGTATATAATGATAGCCGATCACAATAGGATTTACTCCGCATTCCCAGTAAAAATTAGGACTGAGCACAAAAAAGTAATGTTGCATTGCAAAGCTTTATCATGAAATAACAACCATGTGTGCAGGCCTATAGTATATCGTATTTATGAGTTAAAATTCACTTACATTCATCATCATCGTCTGATCCGATTCACTGTACTGTCCTCCGTCCATCTTGATGAATGATTAGGATTTGATTTATCTCAATATCAACAATATTCCCTTGCTCCAGTAGGAGTCTTATATCCCAAGAACATGTTTTATTGCATTTCCAATGCACACTGCATACCAAGAAAAATATTGATGTCCTGCCCCCTTTTTAATCCCACAATGTCCTGGCAGTGCAGTGATCATTATGCGACTCTCTTAATTTTAAATCCTCTAAGGACGTTTTTTCAAATCATGATTTGTTGGGCATTTTTATTATTGCCCCTCATACTCAGAGCTTATACCTCCCATAAATGGTATAGGAGGGTATTTACTGAGGTTGGATCGCTATAATCCGCACATATGATTGACATGATTAATTATCTCCCCTGATAGCCTAATCTCTCATTTGCTATATCTGTCCTCTACAAAACCCTCCCCCTCTCACCTCTTTTACACTATCAGTTTTAGTGGTTATCAAATACAAAAACGAGTAAAGCAAAAACAAAAAAATAATTTATAGGCCTATGACAAATGTAATACAGAAAGGGAATGGTGAAATAAGGAAAACGGAGGGCTATTTCCGTAAAGAATGAATGAATGGTGCACGTAATAGAAGTCTAACACTGAGCGGCTATTTAATAATGGGGATACAAATATACGATTTGGTTTGATTGCAATCCATAGAAGACGAGGATCTAACTAAATAGTCCCAAGTAATAATAAAGGAACGTAAATCTATACTCCATAAACCATGATAACCATACTAGACACTGACGCACAGTACACTGTCACACACAGAACTTCCATATGCCATATAACCACTTTGTCAATATGTATATCATGGGCGTATGGCATAGATGTCTTAACTTCGCCTTTTCTTTAAAACCCACCTGAAGGAACACAACTCTAACAGTCTCCACACGACTCCACACGTCACGCAGTTCGCACGCACACCAACACCCCCCCACACACACCACACCTACACACATCAGGTTAAGCTCGGATAAGCATCCACTGAACAGTCAAACACTACTCACACTTGTGTCCTTCGCTTAGTTTTATGAAACAACATAATTCCTGAGTCTGATGAACAACACAGTCTACGGTCCTAAAGCGTTGTTTTCTATTGAAATCCTGCATTTTACCGGTAAAAATCTCTTACCGGGAAAGCAAGGAAAAGGTGGATACCTGTCAGTTTCGATTGGGCGCTGTTTACCGGTTAATACTACCTGGCTGCTGTCGATCAACTCCACAAAAACTTTGACGGCAAAAGTCTTTACACTGAGGTCAACGCAAGGCATTGTGGATTGACATTCAACAAAATAGTGGACGCGGATCGTGGATAGTAGGATTATCATTGACATTTGCAGTCAAAATTCAGAGGCAAATGTTAGGTTAGATGGGTTAAAAGTTTGGATGAACGTCAGAGAGGGTTCGAAGTTACATGGAGTTATAAAAGCAGCGACAGGCAATATACATAAGATCGATGAGGCACCGCCGACTCCTGGCCCTCATTTCTCTAGGCTACACGTCCACACGTAGGGCCTATCGATCGATCGTAATCACGCGGTATTATCATCCGTTACTCACCCTGCATACGCACTGTCGCGGAAGCGAGTGTTTTCTATTGGCCTCGTTTACCGGGAAGTGACGCCGCTATTCCTTCCTCGAGAAGAAAAAATTTTGCCGGGTTGATTACCAGTAAATAGTGAGGAAGGTCAAGTTTCTATTGAGCACATTTATTCCCTTATCCGTCTCTTTCCGGTAAATGGTCCAAATAGAAACACACCGATAATAAGGATGAATGTGAAATTATCGGAGAGATTGAAATCGGGTGAGATGTCCAGAAACATAGGCTTACGAGCGCCTGAAAATAAACACGACATTGAAGTCACGTAAAAGTATAGAAAACTGAAAAAAAGTTCTCTTTCGAAGCTTTTAGAAGGTTTTTTCGGCTGCAAAATGGAAATTATTTGGATTGAAAACACTATCAAATCGACAAATTTAAATAAGCTTAATTTTATACAGTCTTCCGACTCGTATTTTCAAGCTTATGCCGCGCCATATAGGCCCGGGGCCTGGGGGCCACTTGTATACAAAGGTGGATATGATGGCGTGAACATGGCTTTCAAAATGTGCCCTAAACACGTATTTTCACGCGAAAAACAAGCTAAAACATACCCTAAACAAGTATTTTTTATCGTTTTATATACCTCAACAAGTACCCCGTGCATTGAATCGTAAATATACCCTTATTATCCTGCTTTGCTTTAAGTTCCACAAGTTTCCGATTACAATATTTGGATTATTTTGAATCCTGCTTAAAAGAATATATCTGAAAATTTCAGGGTTAAGAAAAAACCTACCCTTTTTCCATATTTTGCTGTTTTTTGACACCCTAAACGATGTACGCGCGCGCGCGTACATCGCTTTTGGAAAAAAGAGACCCTTATTAGGCGTTTTCTTGTTCACGCATCTTTTCCACCTTTGAATACAAGTGCCCCCCGGCATATAGGCCTACATCCAACCAAACTTGACTGAACATCGCGTAGCAGTCTCCAGCCGGCAGCCCCATTTTAGTATTTAGCCTTCGCCTAAAGGAAACATCGAGAAATCAAAATTGACCACAATCAGATCAACATAGGGATTCACTATTGGTGACAAGTCACAGGGCAACCAAAATTCATGTTTATTTCCTGCCGATCTTGACCTCTACCATTTGGCCTACACAAAACGTAGCCAACCGGCATGGAGTAACTATTTGTGAGCTGTATTTGAACGAGACAGCATAGAATTTCGCCTCAACATGGAACTGCACGACAGTTCTATGAAAAACCCCGGGTTCCTTGACATAGTGCCCATAATACCCGTAGTTTGCATATGCAAATAGGGGTTTTCCATAAACCCCTGAATTTATAGCATATGCAAAACTAGGGTTTTTTTGCAAAAACTAGGGCTTTTGCATATTCAAAACCCCTATTTTTTTGTCAAAAAAACCCTAGTTTTTGCACGTCAGCACCGGGAAGTGGTAAACTCCGCTGCTGTGACGCTAATTCAACACAGTGGAACGTCATTTTCTTAATTCACCTTCCTGGTGGAATCACAATGCGTCTCAATGCAATGAATTAAAATATAGTACCAGTACGCATACAAACTACTAGTGGAGTGTGCTTTCAAGGCGGAGACTTAAAATAGGATTAACAATGTGACGTCATTCGCCCAATTACTATCACAGAAGACTTTTTTTTCCAGGCTGCCTAAAATTTGCTCACCAAAAGCAATCTTCACGTTATTTTTCAAAATAATACCAATCAACCTCATTAGATATGGTCGTTACACCAAGTCAGTTTATTAGGACGATGACATAACCCAAAACTACTGCAGCAGAATATTTCTCAGAATTGTATGAAAAAAAATATGAATAAAAAAAAAAACACAACCACAAAGTTTACCAAAGGCAGCGGAATAGTATATGTTTTTTTAGGATGTAAGGTTTATCACGGTCAATCATGGAATTGTCGAAAGGTAGTAACATAATGTTACCTTTCAAGGATTAAAAGAAGTATAGTTCGCCGGTCCAGTCTGGAGGCTGAAGTTCAATAGTTATGAGTCAAAATAGGTTCACGGTCATGGACCGTACCGGTATCATGGAGGTAAAATTTCAGTTTAATCCGTACATCAAATCAAATGATGTTTAATTGTTCATCTAATTATCCAAAAATATACTGGTTGTACCATTGCATAATTAGAATGCAAAATGTGACTGGGCTATAGAGTCTATGCAGTATGCATGGCATAGAACGTCACTAGCTTTAGCTCTGTACAGCTGTAATTTTTATATCGAACTGTCAACCAAACAGTTAGTCGGCAGGTCACCCAAGTACTATTGTTCACACTAAAAATTGTTGGACAGGGTCATTATACATGGGCTTTCACAAATACAATAGGCAAAGACCTTGCTATTGTCCACATTCCCTGCACACAGCCTGCACACGTCTGCAGTTCAAATCGATGGAAACCAGGTCCACGTTATAGCATATGAGAATTTAATTCCATGATGCTAGTAAATGTAAGGTTATACATTTTCCGTGGTCTTCGCTTTCTTAAAAGAGATAGAGTAACACGTACACAGACTTTTTTGTAGCACACAATTCCATTAATGATTTGGGATGCTTTAAAATTTGGTGGGATTTCTCTAACTTCAGACACAACGCTTTTTCAAAACTTAAAATTCGTCGTCTATATCAATCAGATCTTTATTAAGATAACAGAAAATTAAATACATACAACACAAGACAACTGGGGCCTTGACTGACCCCAGGCATGTGGATAAAAACGACACCATCAATTCACAATATACAGCTGTCCCAAAAAATGTTCACACTCGTAACCGAACGACATGTTTTGATAAAAGAAAAGTACGCATGGTCTTTGTATTTGGTATCCCTTTAAGCCATAAAATAACTTTGAATATGCAATTTATTTACATTCCAATCCGATACGACAATAAAAGATATGCTTTGCATCAATTAGTAGAGGCACAATCACTTGTCCGATTTCCGCCTTGGAACATTTGGAATGCATGACGCAACATTAAAACACTTGCCATAGCAACCTTCTTGCCATCTTAAAAGAACACAAATAGATTTTGCAGTGTTTTTCTATTTTAAAGACCCCGAGATTCTGCCACCGTGTTTTACCAAACGTTCATCGTTGTATCTACCACAACTGCTCTTCTAAAAAGAGAAATGTTGGCGTGAGTTCTTGCTTTTCTGGATCACGTGGTATCTGTATGCGTTCCACTGGTTGTCTTTATTTCCAATTCTGCCGGCTTTATTCCCATGTAGGCTTTATATCAGAAGTTCTCTTTCCTTTTTGTTTACTTTCATGTTTTTGTTATTTATTTCTGTCTATAGAATCTAGACTTGTCTTGGAATCCAATAAAGAAGTTTCTGATTGTTTGTTTAATTTTGTTTGGGTTTAACATCTGGGTAATTTTTGAGCGATTTTGATAGGGCTACTAACTCTGCTAATGAAAGTGAAGTGACTGATTAATATTTGAAAATACATTTAATTGCTGAGCCATAAGACAATGATCACACTTTATTGACATAATGAAGTTCAAATGGAATTTTCAATATCTTCAATAGGTTAATTACCAATCATAACACAATCATAACCCAATTTTGATATGTTTTACAAATCATGGTTCACACAATCTAACAAAGGTAACCACTGCAAATCGGACCAATCCGAAATTGTACTCTCCTTTTGACGACGAAGCATATCTTTTGTTCTACATGTCCATTGAAATGAAATAAACGGCAAATAAAAAGCGTATTTAGTTAGCTTTAAGAGCCATACCAAAAGGAGACCCATGTGTACTTTTATTTATTACAAAACACCTGTGTTTCGAAGTGTTAACATTTTTTGGGCACAGCCTGTATAAAAAAGACCGAGTAAAAAATATATAACTACTAAAGTATTAACAACGTTAAAAAGAATATCTATATATATTTCAGAAATCAGCCCATGCACGTAATTTAAATGAAACCCTGATATCACAATTATCATCATGTCTGGCAGAAAGATTGAATATATGACGTACGAGCAGATTGGGAAAGCCTGTTTTTAAGTCCGATATTTTGTGGAGAGATAAGTTTTTGCAAAATGGTTGTTTTTAACCCCCAACACCCTTTCACGTCATCTTAGACCAACTTAGATATGTGTTGACATTCCGCAACAATACTAACATAACCAGATTTTATAATGAGTTCAGTATTTTGCGACCTCAACATCAGACATTATTCCCAGAGCGCTTTTGAACAACGCTATTGATTTGTCACAGCGATTGTATGGTTTCTCGTGTACCAAGAAAATAACGCCATGTTGGCCGGGACTCCTGATTGACTGCAAGTGAACACTTTGCCACCAAAATTGCAGGAGGGAGGCCGGCCAAGAAATCCCATTTAAGACGTCGCCAGGGTTTAACACGTAAAAGCGAAATCTTGACGAAAAATTCTGATTTTTTTATATAGTTGTCAAGGAATATTTTCTTATTCCAAAACGTTGGAGATGAAAGAATAACTCCACTGGAAGGGCCTTTGTATAAACGTTTCCCCTATTCCACAAGTCTCACAAAGTGATTTTGGTAAACATATTATTTTTATTTTTTTTATTTTTTTTATTCTTTTTGTATTTTTCAATTTTTTGTGAAATATAAAATTATTGAACTATTTTACTGTGTGTGTATGGAAACATATAGATTGAAAATGCTTCCTCTCTGTCGGACCATCGTATGAGTGTGTGATGGTTTGTGATAGTCCGCCCTCAGTTGTTTCAAGGGTGTTTTAGCAAATCTGCTCTTGTTCATCCCAACGAGCCAAAACTTTGGATATCAGAGCGAGAATTACCATGCACGAATACTACCAAGCTAGTTAGTTCACACACAAAACACTCAAGTGATACAGGCATACATACACACACACACATTACACACATACTTACACACATAAACATACATAACATACATTACATACTACATACATACATACTACATACATTAATACATACATACATACATACATACATACACCACCTACATACATACATACAGACATTACTGTTATGACGTCTAGTAGACGTCAAAGGTCAGAAATACCTTTCAAACACAATAACCGAGCCTTGTGCACAAGTTTATCTGAATTTATATACAAACATGATGTAATGATCTTAATCAGATTGGATCAAGATTTGGTATGTCCAAACACAATTTCTATACAATTCAATTACACTTATCAATTCTTATCTTACTCAGAGTTCATTTATGTCCTCCAACTAAAAGTGTTTCATTTCAACGTTGATATGTCCTCACAGCAGCAGACTCCAAAATGACAGTAATGCAAAGTCGCGCTGAAATCTTCAAGTTATCATATTCCATGGGAATCTTCTTAGTCCTGAAGGTAATTTTGTCCCGCAGTTTGTTCAAGACGACAAGGTTAAAAAGTCCCTCGACGACACTAAATTCCACAGTTATCAGTCCAAGATAATCACACGATTTCTATCGTCCCCCAATTTGGAATCCTATTTTGATTCCCACACCCGAGCCTTTTGGCTTCAAAGACGACAGTAGAATAATTTACTAGCGCCTCTGCTCCATGGAATTTATAAATCCTTCCACTATGTACTTTACCAGTCTGCTCCTCAAATCAGAGTAAAACTAGCTATGAACTTCTAGCTACTTGTTACCGTGGGATGCTGGCAGAGAGTCCCTACTCAAATTTCCATTATATATTGACTTCACATAGTTCCCAAGTCTTAAAATAGACATTAATTACCACAGCATCATGCATAAACATAACCTTCACTATCTGACCAATTGGAATTCACCTAAATTATATCATCTTAATTACACATTCCCAATCAGATCATGTAGCATGTTTTGATCTTAAAGCATAACAAGTTGACTCAGTTAACTAAGTTTTACATCTTGGGGAATTCCCCCTTTCCCTTATTGTGCAATCTATCTAACAGGTGCATTTTGCACAAACAACTCTAGGGGAATTCCCTATTCTCTTTTCAACAAGAACAAGTACTTTTCGCCGTGAAAACTCTTTCTCAAATATAAATTGAGAATAATATTTTAATCCAATTTATACACATATACATACATACTACATAATTACATATTTGACCTATTTCATGATGTTCATTGACACTTTCCGTGTGAACAAATATCTGGATAGCTAACGTCATACAGGGTCTGAATTTTTGTGGAGGGGTGGGGGGTTACAGATTCTCGAACCGATTCGATTTACAACATATATGCATTCTAAGACCTACTTTGCATCAATTAATAGATCTTTGACGTATTTTCATGATTTACATTGACACGTTCTTGTGAAATTAAAATTATCTGGAGACTCTGTATGTCACACAGGGATTAAACTTTTGGTCGGCCGAACTATTCGATTTGGGGTGGGTCCGGGGGTAGAGATGTGGTCTGGGGATAGCTGGGGATATGGTCTTGGAAGTATGGTTGTTGTTCGTCCAGTGGTATGTGGTTTGGTCTGTTGTGTGAGGTTGGGATGGGGATTGGATGGGGTGTGGGATGTGGTCGGGGTATTGCACAGGGCTGACACTTGAGAGGGTGTGTGGTCCGGTGATTTGGGGTGTGGGTTCTTTAGGATATGGGGCTGTGTTGGAAGTATGGGGGTTGCCCAGGGTATGGGGTGTGGGTGTTTGGAGTTTGGTCAGGGAGTAATTGGAGGTGTGGGTCGCGGGGGTATGGTAGGTGTGGCTCCGGGTATTGGATGTTTGTCCGATATGGTGTGGTCATGGGGTATTGGGTGTGTGGTCTGGGGATATGGGGTGTGGTATTGGAAGTATGGGTGTGCCCAGGGTATGGGGTGTGGGTTGTTGGGTGTGGTCCGGGAGTTAGGGGGTGTGGGAGATGGTCCGGGGGTATGGAGGTGGGTTCCGGGGTATTGGATGTGGTCCGGTATGGGGTGTGTCTGGGGTATGGGGTGGTGTGGTCTGGGGATTGGAGGGTGTGGTCCGGGGGGGGTATGGAGGGTGGTCAGGGTATTGGAGTGGCCGGTAGGGGTGTGGTCTGGGATATGTCGGGGGTATGGGGTGTATAGGGGTATGGGGTGTGGTCCGGGGGTATGGAGATGTGGTCCTAGGGGGTGGTGGTTCGGATGTATGGGGTGTGGTTGGGTATGCATATGATGACACTTGTCGAGGGGTGGTTTGTGGTTCGGTGATATGGGATGTGGTCGGGGATATGGGGTGCCTCAAATCTCAAATTAAGACGTCTCATTGGTTTGACACGTAAACCAGAAATCTTGTCGAAAAAATCTGAATCCTTTATATTTATCCAAGAAAGAGTTTCTTATTCCAATTGGACCGTTGGAGCTGAAGAACCAAACTCCACTGTAAGGTATTTCAATTTTTTTCTGTATGAATAACCGAAACGAAGACAGAGGGTCATTATGGGCATAGGAAAACACCCTTACACCACAGAGTGTAGAAGTAATTATAGTCCGCCGTACTAATAGTCGGGCTACGATGGTAAAGAATAGGGCTCTCGGTTCAGCCTTGTTGACCTTTACGGAATTACGCATGCAACATGAGTTTACGCTTTATTCCGGTTGGTCGGCTGGAGACGGAAAGTGGCTCCAGGCGGACGTGATTACTTTCAAACCTGCCGTTCCTCGAAGCGGGGAAAATCGGTTTGCTTGCATTGCAGTCTAGTTTCTATGCTATTCTGAGTATTTGGGTTATAGTGCCTTACATTGAATGAGGCTTGACCGCCTTCGTATGGACAAAACTAAACGGGTCACAACGCATTGGTCACAACGTGTTGATTCCTTAGCAAAGCGTGCTTTCAGAAAACAAACGCGGGGCTTAGCTAACGCCAAGAAAAAAACACTTGTTTCAGCTTCTTTGGCTAAAAAAGCTATACATACTGTTTTCTTTACAAAAACAAGCTATGACTATGCGATATTTGTGATTTTTTATTTTGCGCGTCGTAGTGTTTTTGAATCATACAATAGGTGCCACCTCCAATGTATCCTCTCTTCTTTCAGGCATTAAAAAACTTCACACAATGAAAAAAAAAAATACTCAAGTGAAACTTGCGTCATCCCCCGGGAGATCTGTACGTCATACAGGGCTGAAACTTGATGGAAGGGTGGAGGGGTTACAGATTCTCGAACTAATTCGATGTAAAACGTATATATGCATTCTAAGTACATAATTTGCATAATAATTGCATTTGCCCTATTTCATGGTTTTCATCCCACTGGCAAGAGGCACCAGTTTGGAACATGAACTCAGATGGCCTTTGACCTTGGTCTATGAACTTTGACATCATCCACAATTTGAAGGAACCCCTATAGCACATTAAATCCAAGTCTGGTATAAAATTGGATGCATGAGTCCAATACTCAAATTTATGGGTCAAGCCATTGAGTTGAGTAAAAAATATTGGGCGGTAGGTTACGAGGAACTAATTATAAGCTATGATGCAGGAATAGGCAGAGCAAAATAAGAGCAATAGACAGATATGAAAACACTGATAAAAAAACAGAAAGCATGGAAACAACAAACACTGGTAACAAACCAGCACATGGGATCCACCAAGACAAGGAACCGCCAAAAAGTGAAACCACCCAAGACACAGACTACCTCCAGGAACCATCAACACCAGGAACCACCAAACAATGGGAAAACACACCCAAGACATGGAAACCACCACAAAAACACAAAACCACCAACACTGAGAACCACCCCACTGAAAAACACAACACTGGGAACCACCCAACAGGGAAACCACCCAACACTGGGAACCATCCAACAACTGGGAATCATCCAACACTGGGAACATCCAACACTGGGAACCACCAAGCAGTGGGAACTGCAAGCAACTGGGAAATCCCCGACATGAATCACCTACCGTGAACACAAATAATGAAACCACCCCAAAAAACATGGACGAAAGACTCAACTCACGATCACCCCATACCAAAATGAAACATCATTAAATTGTATTCAACCATCAGTTCAGCATAAATAATGAGATTTCTAATCACCAGGGTTATAAGGTAAAAGTAAAGGTAAAGGTGAGACCTGTATACACAGGAAAGGCAGGTGCCCATCTCTCTTTCGAAGCGATGGGCCAGACTATACCATATAAGGTTGCTTAGTAGGGGGCTCGCTACACTTCCTCCTCTCTAACGAGTCTGTTACCTTACGGCATTGAATAATGCGGTACCCATTATTACAACCTGGTAGGGAGGAGTAATTGAGGGTGGAAAGCGCCTTACTCACGGGCGAAACACATTGGGTTACAGCGGGGCTCGAAACTCACAAACCTTTGGAGTGCGCGGGTCGGACGATTTATCCACTGGACACATGTGGCCCATCCCAGGGTGGACAATACTAATATACAGTGAGAGCCTATATGGATAGGATAGGGGTTTTTAGGAGTACGACAGTGGGTGGAAAAAAAATTGGGCACCCAGGTTTTTCTGTGGGCATTTGAAGACTCAAACTCTCATTTTTTATTGGGTCCTTACCATGGGTATTAATATAGGACGGAAGATTCTCAAAAACATAATAATGGGTTTAAATCGGACTTTTCGAAGGAGGACGCAAAAAAACGAAAACCTTACAAAACTGGGAAGCACACACACCTACACATAAATACATACAGACATTCGACACCCTCGCAAATATACCTCTGCTTTTCAAGGCCAGGGGTGATAAAACCTATAGAGTCCATAAATAGTTCCAATTTTCTTTTTTATTTATCCAAAATTCTATTACCTCTGATGCCAGTATTGAAAATGCTGCATTCTAATTGGTCAGTTTACGGCCCATTATTCTGCAATAATGGGTCGTGAAAGCATTTTCTCATTATATCACGATTGTTTTGGGGAATAGAATAGGAAATAAAGGGTTTGCAGTATTATTTATGGGCTCATAATGTATCCTCGGCCGGAAAAAACATAAAATAATGGGACTCGGCTGCGCTCGTCCATTATTTATTTTTTCCCACCTCGGGACACAGTATTCGCCCACACGTTAGCCTCTTCTATTCATAGATTATCCATTGTATTTCTTTTTCAAAGTTTTTGCCCCGACCTTTATTTGTGATAATGTGGTCAAGTAGCTGACCACATATCAAAACCTTTTGTTTTTTGATAAAGTGGTCAGTAGCTGAAACATTATCAAGAAATAAGCGTCTGGGCAACGAACTTTGAACGAAAGAAATACAACAGTCAGTTTAGAAACACTATAGAATCGGTGTAGAAATACAGTCTGCCATTGCTTAGGGGTAGGGATTATTTAAATATAATCGCATTATGGACACGTGCCCGGACATAACATCGTTTTTAATCAAAAAAGAAATCAGACAAAACTTACTTAAGTCTGTCAGGCTGGATGCACATGCGATACTGTGTCATAGTGTGGTAACAAGCAGGACTGATAAAAAAATTAAAAGTGTGTGTGTCGTTTTGAATGGTTTTTTTTTTTTTTCCAAATTTTTTTGTTACTGATCAAAAGTCAATTCCAGAGACATGATTATTGTCAATATGGCTGGAATCAAATTTAGATATTAAGGTTAGGGGACCACCAACACTGGCGGAAATCTGCCATATGCTAAATTATATAAATGTGCAATGTCATGTAATTACATAGTAACGAGATAAACACAAACATTTGTCACGCTGAACGCCACAGATACTTATGTGATATCAGGCCCCTGAAAGTGATCGCAGCCAAATTGGGGGGCTGACGATTGACAACTCCGGGCACAGCATTGGAAGATTGCGTCAAACGTATTTGCATAATGCTATCGGCTGCTACTAGCATAGCCTCAATATGCAAAGCATAGTCATTATGTAGAGCATAGCGGGTTGCTCTAGACCATTGCATTTATGTGGCCGTGGTTATTGTCCTTAGCTGGCGACGTCTTTGTAATATTCCCAACCGAGGAAGCTCAAAAGGGAGTGTGATGAATGAATGTGAAACATCTGATTACGGAACGGAGACAGCCACGGTCAATTCCCTGAGTGTTGTTCCCTGGTGTAGTGAATGTGTCGCAAGGCATGGTGGACTTATTCAAAACATATAAAATCTGTAGTGGCAACGAATGTTTATGGTCAAGGTGAATTCCACCAATAATGAGAGCGGGGATTTTGCAAATATATGCTAAATATATCAATCATTAACAACAGAGGAGATGTTATATTAAAAAGACACAGTTCAAGATCTACGACCTTAACCTGTGCATTTTCACAAAACGATCATTGGGTCTTGACTTGTATAATTAATTATTCATCATCAAAATCGTCTTTCAAATCAAACGACATTACGAACAAATTGTCACAACAACCAATGGACTGTTACACGCCATTTCTATTAGGAACTGCTTATGCAGCAGGGGGATACAAAATACTTAGCTCTATTCAAAACAAGTCGTGTAGGCGTAACATTATAAAGCTCGCCAGCGTTAATTGATTGCCTTAATTCAATGAGTTTGAACTGGAAAATCCGATTACCCTTCTCAAAAGCTCGACTCATTATTTGTTTCCCATTATTGTGAATGATCGTTCAATAAAGTTAGACTTTTACAACTACCATTATATATCAAATGTTGGCATTAAAGTGTTTTTATTTGGAAAAAAAGGAATTAAATCATAGCCTCAGTATCATGAAAAGTATGGAAAAACGCATTATTTTAACATTATTCTTAAGGTGTTAGTTTCTTTTTCGCTCGATGTGTATGTCAATTAAAGAATAAGAAAGTAGGACGATTATCAGAAATAGGTGTATTGTCAGCGGCGAGTGGTAAGCCCGTTAGTCGCTTGCAAGTCGACGAGCCCCGAAGGGGCGAGGATTGCAGAGACTAACGGGCGAAGGATACTGTATCACCCTTATTTCTAATTTGAGGACAAAATTTTGTCAAGAAAAAGAATGAGTATCGCCTAATTTGAAAAAATTTAAAACATCGTACTTTGCCAAATGAGTGATATCTGAATAATTGGAATCTGAATATAAATTGGTAACATCACGATATGTAAGTGAATACGCGGTGCGGCAAAAGACTTGAATACGGCTTTTGCGATGGAGCTCGGCGGTTAATAAAACGGCTTCTTGCTTGGTACATGCTAAAAATTGGGAGCTTCACCGGCCTGGTATAATGGACGAAGCCCTGGAAGGGACATGCATTTTGTGTATCTTGTTCCCTTAGTTATTATCTTGTTCTCTAAGTTATTAGTCTTGTTCCCTCCAGATCTTATCTTGTTCACTCAACTTATTATCTCGTTCCCTCACTTTTATCTCTTCCCTACAACTTATTATCGGTTCCCTCAAGATATAATCTTGTTCCTCAACTTATTATCTTATTCCCTCAAGTGATTTTGTCCCTCAACTTATTAACTCACAATTATTTCTGTTCCCTCAATTTAATCTTGCTCCTTCAAGTTATTGATCTTGTCTCGCCAAGTTATTATCTTGTTACCTCAAGTTATTAGCTTTTCCCTCAAGTTTTTCTTATTCTCAAGAGAATATATTGTTCCCTCAACTTATTTAATCAAGATATCATCTTGTTCCCTCAATCCCGTAGAAGTCAGGATGATGCATGCTGAGAAGTGTTCGACACTTGTTTTAGGGGACATTACTACATTACCTTATGAGAGCCTTTGTATATGTTAGCCTTTTTACGTTGAGGAAACAAAAGGTTGAGAAAAAAATTGAGGATACAAAAAAAAAGTTTAGGAAACAAAAACAGTGGAGAAAACAAAAAAACAAAGTTGAGGAAACAAAAAAAATGAGAAAACGAAAAAAGTTGAGGAAACAAAAGTTAAGGTAACAAACAAAAAGATAAGGAAACAAAAAAAAGATGGATGATTATTGAACAAAAAACTGAGGGAACAATAAGTTCAGGGAACAAGAGTATAACTTGAGGGGGGAACAAGATATGAAATTGAGGGAAAACCAAGATCCTAAGTTGAGGGACAAGATAATAAATTCAGAGAACAAGATACTACTTGAGGGAGCAAGATGATGTCTTGAGGGAACAAGATACCATAAGTTGAGGGAACAAGATAATATCTTGAGGGGAAAAAAGATAATGAGTTGCAGGCGGGACAAGATAATATCTTAAGCAAACAAGATAATAAGTTCAATGAACAAATAATAAATTGGGGAACCAAAAAATATCTTGAGGGAACAAAAATAATATCTTGATGGAAACAAGATAATATTTTGAGGGTAAGAAGATCCTCTTGAGGAAACAAGATAATAAGTTGAGGAACGAGATTTTCTGAGGAAAACAGAAAGTTATTCTTTGCGGGGGGAAAAACAAGAATTAACTAGAGAACACGATAATAAACTTGAGATAAAAGAAAAATAACTTTAGGAAACAAGGATTGATAAAATGCTGTCCGTTCCAGGGCTTTCGTAATAATGCGCAATAGGACGAAAACCACTCTTTTTCCATTAGTGTTTCTTTTGTCGAAAACAAGTTCTCAACTTTTCATACCAATGATACAAATCGAAACCCCTTTTTTAACCCCTAGTTTCGATCAAGAAAAAACCAGTGGTCTATCAAATTGACACACCTGTTTTTTTTAATTGAAAACACAAAAAAATTGTGAATTGGTAAACAAGTATTTATGCATGATCAAAAAAAAATTGAGGGAAGCACTTGCCGCACCTTGCATGGCCCCCGCTGGGATTTTCAAGGTTACAAAGGGGTAAAATTTTTTAAAAATGTTCCAATTGTGTTGAAAAGCACCCCCACTGAGTATGTCTGGTTCGAGGATTCCAAAAATAGTATAGTTTATACTCCTATGATGATAGTTGACGAATATGGGTAAAAAACGGTAAAAACGGTTTAAAACATTAATTTTTGGTTTGTAAAGGGGTCAAAAAGTAAAAGTTGCCTCCAATTTTTGTAAAATGTGGTTCAAATTGTTGGTTTACCTCATAGAATGAGTTGACTCTCTTACGTGTTGGTTAGTAAACCAAACTGGCGAATAAATCAACAGATATTGGATAGCATTGGATTATATTGACCGGTGACCTAGTTTGTTGGAGAACAGGGAAAACACAACATAACAGCTAAAGCAAACTATGCGATATTCATTATTCAATCCTTTAAACTAAGGAAACAGATTTGCACACATTGAACTCAATCAAAGCCCATCTTTTAACTTTTTAACCAGAGGGTGTTTTGAATCAATCCCGAATCATGCAATGTGCCTAGATACCGATACCGACTGTACAAAACATGTGTCAGACTTAGGGATGGATAAAAAGTTGTTTCCAAAATTTGAGAACCACAAGACATTTTATAATCACGCTAAACCTTCCCTAAGTACTAAACAAATTATCTGCTAAAAATGATGCATTTGAAGTCAGGGTTTTTATAGTGTATTAAGAATAGGATTTTTATGGGGTCATCATGACGCCTATTGAGGTGAAATTTCCCCAAAACTGTTGCATTGTGGGATGACTCAAACCACTCTCTGCTTTTTAACATGTTACCCACACCAAAAACTGACTTTTCAAATTTTTACGGTTTTTACCCCGACTCAGGAACAATAAGCCATAGATAGTGTAAATTATACCTTTTTGGAATCCTTGTAACCAAACACCATGTGGCTTTTTAACACATTCGGAACATTTTAAATTGGGGACCCCTTATAACCATTGAAACCAAGCGGGGGACCATTAAGGGGTGCAGAGTGCGTCATCAATTTAAGGGATAATCAAAAATTCACAATTTACCGGAAGCGCACAAGGCGTAACTACAGTCCCCGCTATCAGTTCAGCAAAATCTTGATGTAGCAGAAAGTAATGCTTGTAATACCCTTTTTAACAGAGACCATTCATTCCACCACTCATTAATTTCCATCAAAAAATTAATACACGATTCCTCAGTGATTATGTTGTGGATGGTGGCACTAACCGAATAGTCACCTATCACTTGTCAATCGCTTGATATACGAATATAGATACAGTTAATTGTTGGTGTACACGTTTAGTCGTAGTAAGCGAGTAACAGACCCCAGCATAAGTTGTGGATATTGATTAATGTGGTCCCCTCAGGGGCAACAACCTGACCACGCGTATTGGAGAGTGCGAGCCAACTACGGCAAATATGAAAGCCACAGAAATTAAGTATATTGAAAGTGATACCTGGCATAACATAATAGCCACATGCTATTTTCACCGTTTACGGATACCAAAGATAGTTGTCAAAGGGAAGAAATTTGATGAAAAGTAAGCAGAAGTATTTGTTGATATATGGCCCGCCTGCAAATTACTTATCACAGTGGGGCGCCCAATGAGTGAAATGTCACATCAACTACACAACTTGACAGATCACGTGGTATCACTGAGCCAATCACGCAGCTCCCTATACCTTCGTTTGTTTGAAGCAAAGTATTGATGCAGTGAATGTGTAAAAACTAGCAATTGATTTTGCCGATTGATTGATCCCCAGTATTTATTGGCTCTTTTATTTAAACGATTATTTAAACGTTGATACGACTGAAAATTAGGTGCTGCCTGACAATGTTATGATATACGTTTGCTGGGGCGGGAATTTGACTTGTCCATAACAACTTGAACATCGGACCACCCAGTCCGTCGAACTAGCAACGTACTCTCACATCGTGTTCAACATGCGTTGCTCAGCTCCTATCCTCATCTTTTAACCCCGGAAACTTGGAGCTAAAAAACAACAAAAAGCAAATAAACCATAGCTGTCAATGTCAGATGACTCTCTCAGACCTCTGTTTGACAGAAACTTGTAAGGGAACGTCATGACCATGTCATGATGAACTTCTCAAACGGTCACACCCAATAAACTAACCTAATAAACAAGGAACAGAATCCCCTGCCTTGCTTGTTATCAACTGTCAACAATTTGATTTCAGATCTAGGGTTTATAAGATGGTCCAATAAAAGTTCATGATATTAAGACAATCAAAGCAATTTGGTAAATCATGATATCGATGATGAGCATTTATTAAATCCCTATCTCAAATCATTTCCGTGATTGACGTTATCTTACCCAACCCGCAGGGTTGTTTAAAGGAGGATAAATAAGGAATCTATTCCACCAATAATATTTTTTTTTTGGTGGCGCCAACTCCACCCCTGTTATGCTGTGTTTATAAAATTTCATTATCTAAAGAAAACGACGAAGAGGCGAAAATTGGTCATGAAGATGATGAATGATGGTGTGATGATAATGATGATGATGATAAAGTTGACTACAAAGATAATTTAAGAAACAAAGTTTACATGAAGGAAAAGTGGACGACATAACAGCTTTGGTGAAGTTGAGTACTAATTAATATATAAAATTATAATAACAACGTTTATTAAGGAAAAAAAGTGGACGACATAACAGCTTTGGTGAAGTTGAGTACTAATTAATATATAAAATTATAATAACAACGTTTATTAAGGAAAAAAAGTGGACGACATCTTGGGAGAAGTTGATTACAAAGATAAGAACAAAGTTTATGAGGTAAAACGTGGACGACATAATAAGAATGAAGCTAAACGTGAAAAAGTTTTCTTCTTTTCCCTCATTTCTTTCAAGTGCAGGGAAGGATGTATATGGTCTAGGTAAAAATAGGCCGAGGTTCTATAGATCAAAAGTGAGGTAAAAGTGAAAAAGGCTCGCGCAAGAATTTAAGTTCAATATAAGAAAAGCAAACAAACCGACAACTCCCCCAGACCCTATGGTATTGCATTTATCACCTGCCAGAGAAGTGTTCGTGGGATTGTCTATGGCTCATTTTCTTCAATCAAAGCATGGAGCTCCATGATCAAACAAAGGAAAAAACAACAAGAGACATGGCGATTCTTTAACGTCATGATTATTTTCTCTTATTCTCGAGCTAGCAAATATTTGTCGACGTCAAACGTGGCTCGAATGACTTTTCATCGATTTGGCAAACATTCTCATAAAAGCGATCACTTAGTCTTCGCCGATATTACTTTAGAATTAGTTTAAACAATACAGATTTCAATAGGAAATAATTTGACTTGACATTGGAAAATCGCGATAGCAACCATGTGAAAGCAGAAAATGCTAACGTATTTGATTTTCTTTAATCCCCAATATTAATTTTTAGAGTGACTAAAATTATTTATGTCCAGATTGATAAAGACCTGCTCTTTTCTTAGTAATGTACATAAAATACCGTACACGGCCCCATTCTTTCGTTCTTCCGTCACGGACCGTCCCAGATATATGTACGCAAAGATTGCCTAATGCGCATTGCTGTTTGACATGTTGAATTGGCAAATCAATTAGAGTGAATTGCACCACTTAACTAGCAATTCACACAATTGGATAAGGCATACGATAATCTATCACGATCAGGCCGGAGTTTAGATCATGCTGTCATGTCATCGACATGCTGTGAGCACTTGGGGAGGTCCGAGCAAGACACCTTGTGTGGTGAGCTGTCAACCTTAAAAGTACGCGGACAGTAAACCACTTTGGACCAATCAGGGGACGCGTTAGTGGCTAATTGGCGTTATCTCCTCCCTGTACTCCAACCATCATTCATTAATCAACTCTAGCCCTGTCAATCTTTCTCGCCAATGTCAATTTTTGTAATGATTAGCTATAGGGAATAATGGATATTGTCAAACAATCATTATACACTTCACACCGGGATATTCTACTTCCAGATGCGCTTTATAGCTTTTAGGAGTACTAAAGACCTGAACCGCATACTTGTTATCTCATTTTCGTTCGACAATTCTCTGGTAGAACACCTTACACCAACTAAGTGGCCGGTGGCTAACTGCTAGGCCTGTACACTTTGCGTGTATTGTACACTTGATGATTTCATACGCCGATAGCGATTTCGCTATGGTTGGAACCACAATGCAGCAAAGGAATAATTCACTCACACCATTTTCCATCTTGGATATTCTTGGAAGACAAGAACAGAAATATCGTGTTGTAAGGGAAACAGATGACGCTTCAGACAATACCCTTCAACAAAGACATCACCACCACCATCATCATCATTCTCCAATCCCCCGTTCTCCAAACCCACCACAACCTCATTACCATCACAGCAGAAACCGGGTAGAAGATCTTATCCACCACCGTCACCACGAGAGGATACAAGTTGTAGATGGTAGCTCGGACACCTCAGAACAAATTCACTCGTTGAAAGAGTTAGAAAATACCAGAGACATGGAGTACTCTAGCGACACTGCATCTCCTGCATCTTTGGAAAACCCAGTGCCGAGATCATGTGGACAAGGAAGCGAAGCTGACGATGAACGATGGACCACCCCATGCACAATTACCCCATACACTTTCTCACGATTCCGGTAGGTCATTAATTCTTTTCCTAAAATTGTCTCGAAAGTATATATTTTTAATATCACAAATATATCTTTATTTACAAGTCTGTAGTCGTTTTCCTTCTATCATTAATTCGAAAACCCCATGCACAATTACCCCATACACTTTCTCACGATTCCGGTAGGTCATTAATTCTTTTCCTAAAATTGTCTCGAAAGTATATATTTTTAATATCACATATATTTCTTTATTTACAAGTCTGTAGTCGTTTTCATTCTATCATTAATTCGAAAACCAATTTCCAGTCAATAATAATGCTTCTATCAAAATTTCTATGAAACTGATGAATAGAATGATGAGCAATTGTGAGAGTTACTCTTTCTATGTAAAAAAAAATCCACACGGTTTATAAATGTTATTAGACACCTGGAAATTCCAAGTTAAGAGCACACCATTAACATTGTAAATTAAATACCTCGGCTACGCATAAGTAATGCTGGCAAATGTATAATTTAAATCAGAAAATATGATGACCTTTGTAAAGGCTGATATTGCCTCGCGTAAACCGGCGGCTGACGACTCTCTATTCTAGCACAGTTTGTGCTCTATTTAAACTCCAGAGTTATTATTTAACGAGGTTTCCTGAAAAATCATTATCTTAGAACATTACTGCAGGTGGTTAAATTTAACAATTTATGGTTCAAACATTTCTTTTGAATATGCTCATCATTTTTAGAGGGTGGGGCGGTCCGGGTGTCCAATAACTAACAACAATCTTGCGGGATTGGTTGCTTATTCTTTCAAAATTACTTGCCATTTGTTCACAATTAGAGGAAGGTTTGACAAAAACTTTATTTCGTGTACACGAATGCTATTTTTGCAATTAAACAATTTTGATGTCTATTCATTTCTTTCAACTGTGTGTTAAATTTTCATCCGATTAGGATCATTTTATTGTAAGACAAGCGTCTCCTTCATTGCATAGTATCAATTGATATGATTTGGGCTATTCCAACGTTAAGCAATCGACACTCACCATCCGTGCCAAAATTGTCGCTTGGCATTCAATAACCATGATACCTACTTTGTCTTGTAAAAATGGAACTTAAAATGCAGTTGAATTTCAAGCAATAGACTTACCGAAGTCAAATGCGGGCAATGGAAATACTGATATATTCTATTATCTTGCAAAAGTTGACAAAACGACGTGTTTTATAGCATACGTTTGAGTTAAAGAAAACTTTTATCCACAGCCGTAAACTAAAGGTCAGTCCGTAAAAGGCAAGGTTTTATTTATTAACCAGTTCCTTTCTGCAATATGTGATTTGATATAATTTCGTTCACGTTTCAAGTATTTGTCAAGTCAAACGACAGTAGTAAACCGTGGAATAGAGAAATAAGTAGATAACAAGAGGCTATCATGCATGCTTCCAACCTGGGCAACTGAAAATATCAACACATAATTTTTTTTTTTTTTATATCAGCCAGTTTTTTTATATTTTTTATTTTTTTTATTTTTTTTTTATTTATCATATTTATTTAGTCCATCATAGAAATATTTTGAAATCTTCAAATGCTGCATACACAGTTCTTGGCTCGTAAAATTTTGCTGAAACATACATTTACAATCGTAACGTTTTGATATCATTTATTATAAAAGTTCAGGTTGCAGCTGATCATCCATTTGTAGTAAAACGAAGTATTTTCAAAATGTTTTTGATGTACTTATATTTTTATGGCTTCATAATAACCCTATAAAATAGAAAAATGTTTCCCGTTCAGCAGGTAACTAAATTTCTAAAAAAATAAAAACCACGCATTCTCCCGTGGTCAAATGATGAAAATAATGAAAATTCTCCGGACAGAAACCGAAGTATTAATTCTTAAAATGCAGCCTTTTACGAAATAACTTTATTAAGTTTATTAATCCCTCAATTAATCTCGAGAGAGACCCTGTTGGGAAGCTTTGGGATACAGTTTTTGCGCGCATTTTGCAATGATAAACATTGGCGTCTCTAAATTTCAAGTCAAAATAGATTAAACTTAACACCTGCTTGCTAACAAGTCACTAATTCAAGCCAATGATCAATCTTGCATATTTATATCTTGAAATTAAAGATTATATAAGCTATGCCTCCCAAAACAAAGCTAACAAGACGAGGTCCTTAAAAAGGACAATCTCTGCCTTTTAGTGCACAATTGTGAAATGAAAAAAACAAATTGAGTTTTGTATCATCTATTGTAATGAATACTATACAAGTCATCATCATAATGATCAACCTTTATTGTGAAACAAAAGACATTCAGTTTCATGTTCTTTTTCTGATACATCTAGTATTAATTTTGAAGTAGAAATCACATTGCATGGAACACCAAGCTTCAGTTTACCATACTTCCCTTTTAAGGAACTTCTTATCTAGTGCAAAGGCCAAATCACTATGTAGTAATACCTGTCATACATTGCTGTACCAAAGTTGTGCCTGTTTACCACACAGGAAATATTAGTCTGCTTGATGACAATAGTTCCATGCTATCAGTGTTAAATAACCGATACAAGCCAATGTACTCGTACCACAATTGTATATTATAACATTGGAGTATTATTTTGGATATAATTGGCTATAGAAGTCCTTCTACAGTTTAATTTGTGCAATCAAATTTTTCAATTCTGACCCAACCCATCAGAAAAACTGTTACATAGCTACCTTAGGTTAGGACTAGTCTCATTTCGTGCAGAGCCGGGGAATGTCACTATCACAGTGGTGCAAAGTAGGGTAGTATAGCACTGACCATTGCCATGTATGGAAATATGGGACTCTTGAAGTCAACAGCAAGTATCAGTAACAGCTGAGAATAAACAATGTATGGGCCTTTACACAACAATAAGAACTGAGTACCACTGCATGTGGTTTGGTCCCATTCAGGATTATCTTCTGCCTGGCAGAAGAAAAACCTTTATTTGCCAATGCGTCTGTTCTGAGAGTGGACCATGGCAAAAACGAATTGGGTTTGTGCACATAGCCATGACCTCTGTGTTCTGGCAGTAAGGTGAACCTGAATTCGTGCTTGCATTTGCTGGGAGGGTCTTAAACATTAGAAAGATGGATAGGACCCCATGTGCTATGCCTCATCAGTTATCAATTTATGGTAAAGTTCCACCCAAGTGTTTTGGTTTAATGTCTTAATACACAGGGTTGGCCAGTGTTAGCACAAGTTCTTGTCCATGATTGTTTTGTCAAATCCCATACCATCTACTCTTTGGTTATTTTATGGTTCTTCCCATTTTCAGATATCACTGCAGATCACGTGTACAGTGAGTGACGGGTCCCATACACCCAACAAAGCCAGGAAGAAACGGTCCCCGGGCTGCTTTCTCACTTCGAAAGTTTTTGAACTGGAGAGGCGATTCAGCCATCAACGGTATCTTTCGGGGCCTGAAAGAGCAGACTTAGCAAATGCCTCAAACTAACAACTCGCAAGTTAAAATCTGGTTTCAAAATAGCGTTACAAGACCAAGAGAAAGCAAAGGCAGCAGAACTCCTTGTCCCCGCCACCAGCGAAGAAAGTTGCCGTGAAAGTATTATTTAGAGATAGTCACCGAGCATTTTTTCACTCGGTTTGCCCCACCGTATGGAAGACTTTTCCAACATTTTGCAGCGGGTGCCACCCCGCCTATTCAACCCAGCGGCATTTGGTCACTTCCTCAGCCTACAACCATACCAAGGAATGTTGTACGGACAGTATCATTGGTAATACAAAAAGCCGGCTACAAAACGTGTTAACTGCATGATGAACAGGGATTCACCACAGACCGTAACATCATTTCAACAGGAATTGGAATTTTTTCAAAACGAAGTTGAAAAGCGAATTTAAGTGTCGCATCTTAACTCTAATTGATTGCGATGTATTCTTGACTTGACCATAATTTTAGCATGATATAGATAGTGATCTTTGGCATGATTTATGTCTATCTGCTGGTATGAAAAAAAATCACAAGAGCTGGTTTGAAGTACAATCCTGTTTTAATTGATGTATGGGCTCAATCAACAAACAAACAAACAAAAACAAAACTAAGACCAATCCATCGCTCAATCAAATTCCACTTCAAAATTCGTAAGTTGTGTGCTAACAAGTAGGAATTCTGACCGCCAAAGCTATGTCAGATAATAAAATTATATTCCAAAAAAAATATTCCCAAAATTATAAAAAGTGAAACAATTAAAGCTCAATTATCCTCGAGTGTTGACTATAATGGGAGAACATGAATAAAATAACGCAATGGTATGGCATGCTGTTGTTGACGTCATCCAATGAAACTCTTTGTTGTATCTGCCAATTAGCAACATGAAATGATTGTTGTATTGATTTTTACATTTCAACTTTTTACATGTTTAACAAAGAATAATAACCAGTTTGTAATGAGATAACTATAGCATATGCCATGATGAATGTCACGAACCACCGTTCACTCATCATCGATCATGTGCCACTGCTTATCAGTTATAATTATTTTGGACCTATAATTATGTACTTTGTTAGATCTTTTAGATTCAATAAGTTTCAATGGGTCGTTTCTTTGGTTGTGTTAGTGCATAATGATATTATAGGCTACCAGTTACGAATATGATATTTTCATACAATAATCGTATAATACCTGGACGCCATGAATGAAAACTTATAAATTGAGAGGTAGACCCAATCTAAAACTTTCCACATACCATGTCCTTCATTTTTCATCTCGGATCTTCTGTTTTCCATTTTACTGCATGGTCATGCTGGGGATCGGTATCACTGGACTTATATATCAGATGTTTGGGAAAAGTGCATTGTATATTGATTTATTGTTTCGATTCTTGATCGATGGAATTAAATGAATGATTAAATTTAATTTTGAATAACTGTACAAAAACTAAAGCAATATTTAGTCACTTTGAAGTAGCTTCCCCAAGTTTTTTCAAAATATTTGAGATTTTTGCACAGTTCCACTTGGGTAATTGGCCTTAGTAAATTAACCATTGTATAGCGCCACGAATGGTAAAGCTCGAGCTTGTTCATGTGTCGCTACGAAAGAATTATTGTAATTAGACTAATTAATTCGGCTCCCGATAATAATTCAACGGCTGATGCAAACACATCATTCTATATGAAAACGGGTCAACGCTCATGATCCTTAGCTGTTCTGGTAGATCACACAAAGTCAAGTTAGAATCATTTTTGTGAGATTGTGCCATTTCATAATAATGGACACACATAAATTTATCGTTTTCAGCGCTGACTTTGAATTAGAATCGGGGATCCCAGACTCTGATATCAAAATTCCTTCTTTTATGATGCATGCACACTTTCAGCATTGACGTTCATAGTTTACTAGACAATTGCCAACACTGCACATGAATCTCACAAATTTGAAAATTGTGGGCACTCTTCAAAAAAGTGTGCTATTATTGCTTTAGTAATTTTGTTATTTAGTTTATACAAACGGTTTTGATATCTTGGCGTTTAGCACGTGCCTTATGTGTTTAACAGAAATATAAAGCACATATTTGAAGTTAAAATCGAAAAAAGTACATTTTTGACTAACTGCAGAAGCATTATGATTCAATTTCCAAGGTTTAATTTCAATCCATCTATACTCTTTTGGCTGTAGTTGGGTCACAAAATTTAAAAAGATCGCCTCTACGGTTCAGCATTCTATTGTAAAATATTGTATATTGTTCCTGTATAAATTATATTATAATACAATAAATTTATTAGAGAAAATAATTATATTGTATTTCTAGAGATTGTGTATATATTGTATTGTTACAAATTCCCCGAAGGGGGCCATAGAATCATTATACATTGTATAAGTTTCATATGAAAAATTAAAAATGAAGTTTCTTATAAATGTAAGGAATGATTGAACATCTTTCTGTTTGATTATATTTAATTTTATTGTGAGTTTTGTTACCTGTTCTTCTGTATGTACAGAGTGTCCAAAAATGTTAACCTACCCAATTTCAGGTCTTTAATAAACATTTATGCAAATTATTTATACATATTTAAAAAAGAATGGTTTATTAGCTTTTCAAAACAGCAAACCTCATTGAATTCTGGTCCCAAATGACTGAGTTGTTCCTACATGAATGAGATCTGAGTTTTTTACTTGTATGTGAAAAGCTAATAAACAGTACGTTTTAAATATGTCTAAATAATTTGCATAAATGTTTATTAAGACCTGAAATTGGGGTTCTTTTATGGTAATTTTTTGGGACACTCTGTAGAAGGTGACGAAAAAGAAGTGTTTAGAAAATGTATGTTTAGAGTATTGAAACTTTTGTTTAGAAATGTTTACAAAGTGAAGGCAAGAATGCGTTTAAAAGCGTTACTTGCTAAACACAGTTTTTACAGTACAAACACAAAATGTGTACTAAAATTATAATGACTATAAACTTTGTGAACATTTTAGTGTTTTAGACACAGTGAAGAGGTCCCGAGGAAGAGGCATTATACTCTTGTGATAGTGTGCTTTTGTGTGTGTGTTTGTGTGTGTGTGTGTGTGTGTGTGTGTGTGTGTGTGTGTGTTTGTGGCGCGCGCACAGTGTGTGTGTGTGTGTGTGTGTGTGCGAGCGAGCATGTGTGTATGCGCGCGTGTGTAGGTATGGGTTTCTGACGGCATATTCGCGCGAATGTTTGTGTATGTGTGTGTGTGAGTAGGTGTGTGTGCGAGTGGGTGTGTGCGTATGTGTGTGTAGGTGTACGTGTGAGTAGTTGTGTGTTTTTAGCTATACATACAACCGAGGACAAACACCTGTTAACTACACAACTGCGGACACCGAGAACGTTCTCGGTTGCAACGGTAAAGTGTGTCAAGTATTACTTTATTCCGTAAATAATTTCTTATAGACAGCCCGCACCCTAAACAATATTTTGAACAAAGGGGTCATTTTTGACCCCGTTTTGAGTCAACTATGCACCGACTAAAATGGGGTTAAAATGTTGACCACTTTTGTGGTCAAAAACGTGTGAAATTACCCTTTTGTGATCATAATTTTTACCCCATTTTTTAGTCGGTGCATATAGTTGACTTGGCGCGTTTTTAGTGTGCGTCACACAAACACTCTTTACGTAATAAAGCGCAATATTACATTCGCTTTATTCCGTAATACATTTAGAGAGGGCTATCCAACAAGCAAAAACAACAAAAACAAAGGATAAGTAAAGCCCCAATACTAAGGCTTACCGTTATATGGATTTGTTAATTAGGGCGACACATACATCTTTCTGTTCTTTGTAGAACAGAAAGATATGGTTTTTCAGCCAAGAAAAATATGTAGAACCAAAAAATGTTGAACGCTGCTTTTCACTTTGCTTAACCTTTCAAAATATGTCAACACATACAAAAAGAACATTCCAAAGCCTATTCAAATTATTAATGTTCTTTAAAGAATGAGATTTTTTTTTATAGAAGCTGGGGTGCTTCATAAAGGACAAAACATTCACCTTCCCTCCTTAGATTGTACATAAAAATGGTGTTTTCGGCTTTTCGGTTCGGGTGTGATTATTTGGTAAGCATTCTGCAAAAACAGGTTTCGAAAATAAATATGGAATATTTTCCTGGAAATGCCCTCGCGTCTCTGACCAGGATTACAAGCTTTGGTCCTTTGGTCAGATAGAGGAGCACGCGCATACGCGTATACGGGCCAATCGTGTTTGGTTGGCCGTGAATGAACGCAAGAAGATCATTGTCAGAAGTACTTCAGCTCTGTTTTCATGCTTTTGGTGTGCTTATGCACGGCAAACATATTTAATGGAGTCAATATTTAACCATCTATATTGCCAAGTACGCCATTAGTTTTGTACATGTTGTAGGAGTGTTCCTAGAACGACGTAATCCTTCTTATCCAATAGACAAAAAATATTATATGGAAGTAGAATGCCAGAAATGTGAATATTATAGATCTATGCAAATACATACTCATGTTTAAAAATACATAAGAAAAAAATGTTTTGGCAATAAACCAGGTTTTTCGATTCATAAACCAAGTTTTTCCATTATCATGTTTTGAGGAGTCCAAGTGTGGAAATGGAGAAAATATCGGGACAAAAACATGATAATGATAAAATTGGATGATTTACGCCCAATATTAAAGTCTGACTCAGAGATTTCGAATATCATTTTTTTTTGTGTAATAATGAAAAAAAAAAGTCCACTAGAAATAAGATAGTAACCTAAAATGCACATTCCGAAATTTGAGATGAATCGGATTTTTCGTTTTGATGCAGTAAACATTTATGTGTAGTATGACGTCCCATAGGCTATGGGTATAACAAAATTTCCGATCGGAATTTTATAACAAAGTTGTGATTTCTATATGAAAGAATTCGATTTAAGCTTAGCAATTCACACAGTGATTAGTATATGGACAAGCATTATGTTTTATGCAAAAAAACACGATTTTTTTGGAAATTGAGGGCGCCCTCCTCAGGAAATCTATGAGTCGGCCTTATAATTGGTCTCGCTATGAGTTTTAAAATATAGGGCTCGACTGCGTCTCGCCCAATATTTTTGCAACTCATAGCTCGACCAATTAATTTGGGCTTAATCGATCCAATTTTATATCATAATTGTGCTTATTGGATTTGATAAATTATGTAATACGATTTGAAAAAAACAAGTTCATCGAGTCAAAAAAGCTAGGTTTGATAAGCCCATTCTATCGGCCGAGAAACCTGGTTTATCAAACTAATGAAACTAAATTCGAGAATTATTTTTGATATGAAAAACCAGGTTTTGACGATCGGAAAAGCAAAGTGTTGAAAAACTTGGTTTGGGCAAGAACAGCCATTATGGAGAATCTTTTGTGTCATTGAGTACAATGATGGAAGGGTAGAAAATAGCGTGAACACTGTGTAAGCATTGGGTGGTGTCTGTCGCTCGTGAATGCATGTTTGATATCACTCGTAGAAAACGGATGAGACCAGTTAAGACGGAGGAGCGTTTCGCTCAATTTACAAAATTAAAATGCCATTCAAATTGGAAGGCAAATAACTAATACGGTTTGGATCGAATCTTTTGACTTTTGACTTAATAAATATCAAGAGACTCCATCCGAACTTAATCACATTTTATAGACCATTCCTATAGCATTGTATAGCCAACGATTGCCGTAAAATGAAATGAAGGCGCTTTAAGCTTCCGTATTTGAAGACCTGAGCGCTAAAAGTACTTTTTTAGTTCCTTAGGGGTAATAAAATTGTGATTATGTTTTTCAAAAAACTCTTTTGGGGCAGTCTATTTTTGCAATAACGCCTATTTGAGGGCAAAAGTACTTAAGTCCACCCATTGATGTAGGGCCTACATAGCAACGTACAACTCAATGGTGTTTGGTGTTATAGATTTGGTGCAATAAAGTTTGGAAAGTTCGAAATTTTGATTTTTAAAAATAGAAAATTACTCTTTTTTTCTCGAAAATCTTTTATGTTTTAAGCAATAAAACAGTGCGTTACTATATTTGAGCGCAAAAGTACTTAAGTCCAAAATCGATTTATTGATTTATCTCGTATTAATCAATTGCCCACATCACACTTCCCCGATTTGTAGATTGAGTTCACTTTTTACGAATTTTAAGATATCTAGGATGTTTTTAACCATCAAAACTGCATTAATCCAATTTGAGCGCAAAAGTACTCAAGTCCAAAATCGATATATTGATTCATATCGCAATCAATTAGTTGGGTCATTTGAAGCAATTCCGTGACCGTGGAGAGCAAGCATCATTTCTCAGTGGATTGGAGGTTAATTAACAAATTTAGCGGGGTGTCCCTCGTGAAAGTGTGGGCGGAATCCAGGAAGGAGGTAAACTCATTATACAGGGGTCAAAAATGAAAAATGCTTGAATTGTTGAAAAAAGTAACCAAAGTGTTCGTCTTATTACAAGAATTAAAAAAGTACTAGTTTGTACTACTTATAACGTAGATAATGGAGCTATAAGACAAAAATCGTCAAATGTCAAAGGTCATCGCAAAAGGTCAATTCTTTAACATTGCTCCGATTTCTTTAAAAATGGGCTCAAATTTTTCATCGTTACTCGAAGACTGCAACAAAAACATTTTGCATCGACTAACATATTTTAAAATTCGGAGATCAATAGGGGTCAATGGGATTGACCTTGTTTGTCATTTATCTCGATAAACAAATGTAAATGAGAGTGCCAGCCACTTTTGTTGCAATCCCTGTGGAAGGTGAACAATTTGAGACTATTCTAAGGATTTAACCTTTGGTGAAGACCTTTAACATTTAACGAATTTTGTCTTATATCTCGGTAGCCATACCTTGTAGGTAGTACAAACTATACCTTAACACTTTGGTTACCTTTTTACAGCAATCCAAGCATTTTTCATTTTTGACCCTGTATTAAGAATTTACCCCCTTCTGGATTCCGCCCACTTTTTTTTTTTTTTTTTTTTCACCCCCCGCTAAATTTGTCCATTAACCTTCTTAGAACACAAATCCACTGAGAATTGAGAAATGATGCTCTGCTCTCCACGGTCATGCACGGAATTGCTCCAAATGACCCAACTAAATTGCCTGCATCACATTTTTCTCCACATCCCAAGTCATGTTTCCTATAACCATACTAAATTTAAATTGTATATCTCTTTCCATTACATTCCTACAATATTTTAAAAGTTTTGAAGGGTTGTAACTCAAGAAAACAAATATGGACCTTTGAGTACTTTTTGCTCACAGGTCTTCATTTGGACTGGCTGCTAGGTCAGAGGTCAAGTCGATACTGAAAACGAGGATCGGTGCTACTTGTCATCAACAAAATAAATAGGACGGCTAAGCAGAAAATACACTTTCAGGTCATTTGCAACACCTACGGTAAGGTTTAGGGCGCAACTATTTAAAAAAAAATACTATAGGCTTATAAAGGTTTATGAATTATCTTTGAATAAAATATTTATCAAAATTAGCTTACATATCCAGAAGATTTTTACTATTTAATTCATTGAAAAGGCTTTTTGTGGTCCACAGCCTCATCCCCTTGACTAACCTGAATAATGTTGGGATTTTATATCATTTGAGCTATTGGCCGAAGTATCATGTGCCTAATTATCTAAAAATCTTGCGGACAGATTTCGGGAAAAGTCATTAGGTAACAACAATTGGACACTGAAACTTTGACCTGCCATACACTCTAAACAAAAACGGTTCGACTTAAAACTTGTATACTGCTCTATTTAGAACATTTTCCCAAAATGTCTCTGCAAAGAAAGAAAGAAAAAAGAAACAAACAAACAAAGAACTTAATAAATCAAACAAGCAATCAAAAAAACAAACAAACCTTTAAACCTTTTTGGTTAATCAATTAACTTTTCAAAACGTTTTTAGCTCTTCATGTGGTGCTAAACAGAATCGTTAGATGGTTCTAAGCTACACTGTAAGAAAGTTCTTTAAAATGGTTCAAAATCTTAAATGGTTCTTTAAAAGAACAAAAATGGTTTGATGAAACTGTTTTGGGCGAGGCTTCGAAAAAACGGAAAATGCAGGAGTGACTTGTGACATTACAATGGTGAACAAAAATTTAATTTTTGACATTGTTGATAATTTCCCTACAATATTCATAACTTGTGACATCACAATGAATATTGGTGAACAAAAACAAAAATATAATTTTTGACATTGTTGACAATTTCCCTATACAAGATTCGTAACCGTCATTGAGAAAAGTATTTCCAAATTTGAGATAATTGAGCAAAACTACAGCAGAATATAGGCAAAATGTGTATGTCTCTAGCTTAATTTAAGATACAGTCTAAAAAAATAAATGTTCGACTTCGATACCTTTTGTCCTCAATATGGAACTCTCACTCAATGGTTTTAAAAAGGTTGTTTGAGCTCCAAAGAACTCTTTTTGGTTGTTTGGCGAACCTTTTAAAAGTCTCAGATATAAGTGTAGCTACCCTTTCAGAATTTAGATTCCTTTTGGTCCAAGAATCCTCATGAGAGTTCTTGGACCAAAGGCTTTTACTCATGTTAATGTTCCGTAAAGGTTCTGCAAAGCTGAAAATGGTTCTTCAAGAATCAAAAAAGGTTCTTTCCTCTTCCGACTTACACTGTAGTTTCAACATTTTGAGGGGTTCTATATAGAAGACATGGTTAAACGTGTATTCTTACATAAGTGTTAACTATAGCAACTTAATCATTTAAGTACGTCATAGCAGAGTACAAATCAGATCAGTTTTCGAACTGTTTACTTATGCACAGGACACACCGCAGTAAATCACAAGTCACTATTGCTGGCTGGTCAGACGGGGCGACGGACATGCTTTGACCCTTCTGACACATCTACTGCAGCTTCCCATTTTAAAATGGTTCAGCAAACCAACCTCGTAAATGTTTTCATTACTGGAGAACATCATTGCTCAACATCTGAATAAACTCGATTATGAGACACCAATGAGTAGCACAAACATATAGGTTAAGGTGTAGGGTGAAGAGAAATCCAATGTTGTGCGAGCCAAATCAATGTCAACAGATCTAGTTGCATACTATGTGATGGGATGCAGGCTCACAGGTGCTTTTTTGAATAGGAGAACATAAAGAAAACAGGCGTCTCCCGTTATCACAAGTGGCACAATCATGAGAAAATAATCAAAAAGTTCATTTAATTAGTGGTGTACCTTCTGAACCATCAAGAGGTTCTTCGGATATTCACTAGAGTTTCTTCACAATAAAGAGTCATTATCTTCAACGAGCGTTCTTCCAATTTGAAAGAACTTTACAAAACGCACAATTCTTTCGAAGTACGGAGATGGTTTACTGTACAGGGTGACCCAATAAAAACTTTAAAGCCCAAATGAAGTGATCTTTTTTTTCCACTTTCTGTACTTTGATATATGGGATTTATTTTATTAATAAAGAAAGGTAAAGGAGCATTTTACACCTGATTTTTTGTTCATTTTGGTTGAGTGGTTCTCAAGATTGTCCACTGAACAATAAGTCAGCAAACAGACTTTTCCACGGAGCACCATTTTCAGGCATGGTTGACCACAATTGCAACATCAAAAGGTAATTTATCTTAAACGTTCTAAGCTTTAGTTTTCTATCTTCCACATGTCCTCCCTGGTTTGCGATGCACTTGGTAGCCTTGGAGTGATATGTTGAACAGCTCTTGATGTTACACGCGTTCCCCTAATTGCGGTAAATGCATCGGTAAATCCGTCGTCGTAGTTTTCTTTTTTTTTTGGTTAATGTGTTTGCGCGGACCACTCATTGTAAACTCTAGCTTACCCCATAGCAAAAAATATAGCGGAGTTAGATCCGTTGACCGAGGAGCCATTCCACCGCATGCCTAATCCAAGGATCCGATTTGGAAAGAGTCACTGAAGGCGGTTTCTAACCATTACAGACCGTTGTGCTGGTTGCACCGTCTGGAAGAAAACCAGGCAGGACAAATTGCTCCATTTCTTTGATTGCATGAAAAAAATGCGCCGCAACTGTTATGTGGTTCAAATAAGATAACCGGTTACATTCAAATTTCCATTCAATAAAAATGGCCCAATTAGGGTTATATTACCTGTAACAGCGGCTTAAAAACTGCAACTTTCCGCGATCATTAGTTGTCGTAGGACCAAAATCATTGCCAGGTTCCCTTTTGGCGCATCTCTCTCACATTTTGAGAGTTCAAGGAGCCAGTCATTGAAAAAATTGGCTCATCACCTACAACAAGTTCTCTTAAGAAGCGCAATGGCCTGTGATTAGCCAATTGCAAAACCCCAGCCTACGTTGAGGATTACCTGAATCCAAATTATGGCGTCTCACAATTGTGTATGATGCCAAGTGATGTCATCACTAACGATGCGCTGAAATGACGATGGAGACATGTGCGACACGGTTTCTCCTATGCGTGCGCGTGGGTTGTTGCGAAGCTCCTGTCTTACGGTTGGAATGTTCGCAGGTGTTCTGACACTCATAGGCAATCCGCTTCGTCTTTGGGGACATTTTCAAAAGTTCCCTCTGCTTCAAACAGTTTTTCACGTTACAGATAGCCGGCTTGGCTGGTTTACTCTCCTCCGGGAAAATGTTTGGTCGTTGCCGTTACACTGACAGTTTGGTAGTAAATTTTAACCGCGAAGCTCGTTGTGTGGCGTAAATCAATGTTGCCATTACTATGAGAATGTTTAAAGTTCTCGTTCAAGAAAGATATCGGCTCTTGAAGCAAACTGCCACTCTACCGTATGATTTTAGATTTGAAAAGCCCGCCCTGACACACGACAGAAAAATAGTATTTAACACAAATGCATGATATGATTTCAGATTTGAAAAAACCGGGTAACCAAAACAATTGATGTGTACTCATCATTCCATCACGAAATACCCTGGACAAGTCTGTTTTCCTGACTCATTGTTCGTTGACCATTTCTTGAAACCACTCAACCAAAAAGGAATTAATTTTTTATCAGGCAGAGCTCAATTAAACATTCATTTATGATAAAAATGACCCAATCCACAGATATCAATTAACAGAAAGTGGAAACATACCACTTTCATTATGGGTAAAGTTTTTATTGGGTCACCCTGTATAGATACTAGAATGTGTTTTCAAAAAAGGGTCTTTCAAAACGAAGGATTCAAGTTGGCTTGCTAAAGGCGATGGGCAGATTCATGAAGCATTCTTGAACCAAATTTAGGGCCTAGTTTCATTTTAACACTTTTTCAACGGTATGTTGAGCACTATACAGCCTTTTTTTTCAAAATTATTGTGGCCTAGTATCACGGATCAAAGCCCTTTAGAATTTTCGGGTAAATTAAATCAAATGGGAAACGTCTGACTACTTTGAGAATTCTAACATCGCGCATTGCCTAGGTTAAAGTATATACGGATATTTAAGACCTGTCATGTCTTTCTTGAATCCGGCCCCAGGGTTTTTGATTGGAAAGATTCTCATTCTCGATTGAAAAACCAAGATTTCCTGATATGCTGAAGTTTTATTCAATAAACCAGGTTTTTGTTTTTAAAAAACGGGTTTATCGGCGAGATTGTAGGTTTAAAATGTATCAGTTGTATCGCGTGTCAGTGAATCCCCTAAGCCATTTTTGAAGTATTGAAAAATCACGCTCATGTTTCTAAAGATAAAAAATGTCTAGAAATTTTGTTGCCAGACGCTTTCCGTATTCAGTAGAATACGGAGCGAAAAAAAAAGACTCTGGCACCAAATTTTCCATCAGACACTTGTTTTCGTTCCGTAAAACCGGAGCTTTAACGTGAATGAGATGCATACGGTTGTGGGTAATGTAAGTATGTATACGGGTATAGATGTGTCCTAATGACTTTGTGTAGGTGACTTTGTGTAGGTATATAGGTGGGTGAAGTTGGTTGCACTAATTAGCAAACTATTTATGCTTTACTGGAACAAATTCCGCATTTTTAAGAGAAAATATGGAATATTTCAACGGCGGATTACATAATTTCACGAACATTTTAACAGTGTTTTCTGCTCGCACAGATTTTTGGGTGGAGCGTATTATATGCACTATAAAAAAATAAAGGTTCGACTTAGAAACGTTTTGTACACTATTTTGAACTCTCATTTCAAAAAATCTCTGTAAAGCTGAAAATGATTTACCTTAAGAACCAAAAAGTTCTTTATAAAGCTTACATAGAACCCCTTTTGGTTCTTTAAGGAACCGTTTCAGGACAAAAGCTCAAAATAGGATAAAAGAAGGGAACTAAATCCAACTTGCCATTCCATTAGGATGTATACACATCAGAAAAATGAAAATGGTGTCTTGGTGCCATATCATGTCTTGGCAATAGATGAATGAAAGAAAATAGAAACAATGAATGAAAACACAATCCATGCAGATATGTTTCCATCCCAGGGGTGCACTACTTATAAAGGTGACGCGTGTGTAAGGCTATATTAAGACCCCCATTTTCAGCATCGCTCTCATCCAAAGACCCCATATTTTTTAAATGTCACCTAGACCCCAATTTTTTTTTAAATTTTACCAATGTTACCCAAAGACCTCTACTTTGAGGGATATTTTGAAAATTTGTCTCCCAAAGACCCTATGAAATCTTTGCAAAAATATCATCTAGAAAGACCCCATTTGGGGGGGGGGGATTTTGCAAATTTGCCCCCGAAAACTCCCTATTTTGGGGTATTTCGGACTCTCTCTCACCCAAAGACCCCTAATTTTTTGAGTCCTCTGTCACCGAATGCCCTGGGTTTGGAAGCGCCAGCCTTACACCCATATCCATTTCATATGTGATTGCAACCCCGGGGGGGGGGGGGGTCCATCGCAAAACTGGTTCCAAAACACGACGCTAAATTGGCATACATGAAAACAGGATTTGTGTTTGAGTCTAGCATATGAGACGTGACACTTGGACATGTCTTCCACAGAGAGGTGACTTTGTGTCCGACTAAAAACGTATCTCAAAACTGGCTTCACATGTGTCTATTGCCAATTATAGTGCAATTTCTACTCAAATATGCCTGTTATATCATTTCTTGCTTCAAAAAGTAAAAACACTTGTGAGTCGTCATCGTATTTCATCATCAGATGGTAGGTGTAAACGATATGCATATAGGCCTATGATAAAAATCATGGTCTGCCAATACAACCCCGGGCCCGCCGGGCAACTGACAGATATGCTTACCAAAACAATCATAGGTGAATTAAGGGAGAGATAGAGACAGGAGCAATGGTGGCCCTAAGAAGATCAAACGCGTCTCCCTATACTTGTAGGCGATGCGAGTTTTTTTACATGGCCTACACTATTATAAATGTCTGTAAAATTTTGTTGCTTCGTAAATTAAAATATTTACAGACCGACGCTTTATTTTTGTGCGTATTCAGAGCAGAATACGGAAGCGTCTTGCAGCAAAATTTCGTTTCGTAAAATAAGCAGAATTTTTAACGTGACTTTGAATAGATGTAGACGGTGTAAGATAGAGTAGATATGTCCCGGCCCGTATGCAGGGGGTTGCGGGGGTGCGGTCACACCCCCAACCCCCAAAATTCCATAAAAGTGGAAAAGGGTCCGCTTTTTGATGATTGTTTTATTAAAAGGTTCAAAATTAGAGAAATTCCACTTTTTGGTATAAAATGTTCAAATAGTCAAAAAAGGACCATTTTAGGTTGGTTAGATCCACCTTTACCAAAAAAGTCCACTTTTTCGAAAACTGAGGTCCACTCTTTCGAAGTCCCGCACCCCCAAAATAAATCCTGCGTATACGGAGCTGGTTGTGTCCTATCATGTCATGTGTTTGTGTTTGGGCGGGTGCAGTGGATTGTAATCAACACTAATTAGCATAAACTATTTATGCTTTACGGGGAAAATCCATATTTTTAAGGGGAAAATACGGAATATTTTAATTTACGGAGTCAAAAATTGTACGGACATTTTAAACAGTGCTCCTACCGCATTTACATATCTCTATAATGCTGTTAATGCAAGAATGTTGGGCATTTCAAGGATATGCAGGGCAAACGGGAAGAGCAAATCGATTTTTTTGGGGGGGAACATTACAAATGGAGATTTTAAACCAATTTTGGCCCCAAATCGCTGATTTTGCCACAAATCTGTATTTTTTCTTGGGGGGGTCAAGACTAAATGTTTCTATACGGTTGCCTTTGTATTTGTTTTTATTCGCTTGTTTGTTGTTGTTTTGTTGGTTGTTTGTTTGAGTTTTTGTAGGGTTAGAATACGAAAACTTGGCCGATTGATTGCTTAAAGAACAAGGTATTCGGTATTACAAACAATTCCGATGTTTTTAGTGAGCGTAAATAACCTACATATTCCTGATATTATAAGTCTGGTTTATGCGTGCTTTGAATGGACACTCCATTAACGTATAATTTCCAAATCATGTGTCACTGTTTCAAAAGTTTATCTTCTGTAATAAATACTATAATATAAAATATAATGAATCATGGAATTTGGTTTAAAATGCTCGTTAAAGATCCTTACTCTATACTACACTCTTGTTTATGGACCAATACTTCAAGGGTAATATGCAACCTTCGAAGTGCAGGTTTTAACAACAAACATAGACAGGTATGCAGCTAGATGGCCATCATACACACCTGGTAAACCAGAACTTCTTGCAAGTCTCGTAAACCTTTATCATGCTGCGACAGGACATGCAGCGATCATGGTGGTATTTTGAGACGTTTATTGTTTTGTTGAAAAATTTATCATTTCGTTAAGGAAATAAAACCAAGCCTGCAAATACAGATGGTTGTTTGTATGCAGCAGGCAGGGAAGCCATGGAAAAATGTACTGAGTAGCCTTCACCTACAGCCTGTGTCAAAAAAATGATACAATCAAAAACCGATTTTTTTTTTAATATTAAATCTCAATATAAGTAAGTAGTTTTGTGCATCAAATTAAAGAAAAAAGATCAGGCTTTCCAATACTTTTTGTTTAATCTCATTTGCTTGTTTTGCAAACAAGCAAGTATTGTTAAAACTAAGATAAAAAACAACAAGGGGTCTTCTTTCAAATCTAAGAATCAGAAATGGTATGATATTGATTGTAAAGTATATTGCTCGGAAATTAAGTCGCTAGCTTCTTGTATTAAAAAATCACCTAGTAATCTAAATTTAGTACATGAATATCGTAAGTTGAAGAAAAAATATAAGAAACTACTTGATGTTAAAAAAATGGGTTTTAGAGATAAATTATTTGATATGTTGGAAAATGTCGAGCAAAATAATACAAAAGCTTTTTGGGATATTTACAGAGACCTGTGTGATTCAAATAGGCACTCTGATAATAATCCAATTTCAGCAAAACAATGGTGGGAGCATTTTTCAATACTTATGAACAGATCTCTTCCTCAAAGTGATGGTACATTTAATGACTTGATTAATCAATTTTGGGATAATCATAAGTCAGAAAATCATGAACTTGACTATGCCATATCTGTTGACGAGGTTATTAAGGCTGGGCTTCAGCTGAAAAATAAGAAAGCACCTGGACCTGATGGCATTCCTAATGAAATGCTTAGGGGCGGGATTAATGTCCTTGCACCTGCTTTGACCAAGTTGTTCAATTCAATTTACATGTCTGGTCAATTTCCTTCTTCTTGGAGGGGTAGTATTTTGACAGTAATCCACAAGAAAGGAGAT
>JAMKCH010045495.1:0-12477 GCA_023653785.1 Ophioderma brevispina | reverse complement strand
TGGTTGTGTGGTTTTGTTGGTCACCTAGTATTTTCGTCTTTCACGTTCTGTACCATGCCTGTGACGTCACTTCTGCACCAAGTCCAGTGTAGCAGTTTGCTGTATAGGGAAATCTATTATTGAAGATTGAAGAGCACCCGGAAGTTGATGCCGTTTTGGAATTTGCTGTTGCTGTTAGGTTTGGCATGTCCTACCCCCTGCCACCCCAGTTCAGGGGTTGTACACTGAATGTTTCATAATGTTGAATTATTGTGTTTTTCAAAATGCTCTATTTCAGTTATTTAAAGGTCAAATTTGTATGCTTAGTATCAAAATTTAGATCCTTCCTAATGCTCTTTAGATTTATTTGATCTATTTCTATGAATCAAAAGGTTAATTGTATTTTGCTACAGCAATTTGCAGTCTACAATTCGGATCCCTTCAATTGAAATCCCCCGGGGGGTAGGGATGTGACAGCAGGGTGTTTTGAACCCTACCCCCGAAAATATACCAAAAATTACGGGATTTGCTACCATCACCTTTTACCTGATTTGTGGAAGATTTTAGGGGCGAAGCCCCAGAAGCTGAGAGAAAACTAACTGTTAAAAGGGTATTGTGATCCATTCTGGCAGCAACTACATTTCACGTTTGTGTTTGTAAACATTCTCATACTTGATTGACCATTGGAAAATCACTTGCAAACAGAAAGAAAAACCCTTTATATACATTTGCAAGACAAAGGGACCTGTTCAATTTGCCAAAAATCGCTGATGAAAAATTGCAACACCCTTCTCGGCCGCCACATCCCCCGTACCCCCTTTTCCACTAAGAACCCCCCCCCCCCGGTGAATCCCCTGGAAATAGTGTAGTTCTCTACTGTTTGTTTTTGGTGAAATACTTTAATTCACCGATATCTTATTATAATAATTCATAAATTCCCCAGCTTTCCATATAACACCCAATTTCACGTTTTAGTCGAAATAATTCTAGCCATTATCGCTCTTATTGTTCCCCCGAGTTTTATCTGGACCTTTTAATATGTCCCCCCCCTTAAAATCTAACCCTGATCGTTATAGCGCCCCCTGTAAATAAAGGCCAGGGACCTGGACTCTCCTTTTTAAATCCCCTTCGATTTCATTGATTTCCGCCATGCTCGTATGGCGTTATGGCCATCCATAAAGGCCATACCTTAATCTGCATGCAAAAACGCGTTGCGATAAAGTAGCAACGCGTTGCGACATGTAGGCACGCGTTGTGCGACGTCGGCCAATCACAACATGCTTTTCTGTGACGTATTTCAAACAATAACCCACACCGTGCTAGATACTTTGCAACGGTTGCAAACCTTCACACACCCGCGTTGCGAGCTTTCACAACGCGTTCAACTTCACAACGCGTTTCTAAGGTCCACAAGCCCTAAGGGTCATAACGGATGTGCCGCCACGCGTTGTGAGAAAGTCACAACGCGTTGCGACATTTCGGCAACGCTGTGCGATATCGGCAACGGTTGCGACATTTCACACGCTTTGCGTATTTCAGCAACGCGTTGCGACCACATTCGGCAACGCGTTGCGATATTCGGCCAACGCGTTGCGACATTTCAGCAACGCGTTGCGATGATTTCAGCCAAACGCGTTCGACATTTCGGCACGCGTTGCGGTGTCGGGCCAATCAAAGCATGAATTTCGTGACGATAATTCAAAAAATATTAAAATCTAACAACGCGTTGCGACCTTCACACGCGTTGCAAACCTTCGCCACGCGTTGCGACAATAACGTTATGACCCTTATTGCCTTCACAAACGCGTTGTGAAGTTTGCAAAGCGTTGTTGGGGAGCTCGCAACGGTTGTGAAGGCTTGCAACGCGTGTGAAGGCCATAAGGGTCTAACGTATTGCCGCAACGCGTTTGGACTATTTTTGAATACGTCACAGAAATGCATGATTGGATTGGCCCGACACCGCCACGCGTTGGCCGAAAGTCGAAACGCGTTGCCGAAATGTCGCACGCGTGCCAAAATGTCGCAACGCGTTTGCTACTTTCTCCACACGCGTTGCGGCAATAAGTTATGACCATTATGGCTTGTGAACCTTCGCAACGCGTTGTGAGAAAGTAACAACGCGGTGCGGACATTTCGGCAACGCGTGGAGTATCGCGGAACAGCGTTGCGAAATTCAGCAACGCGTTGCGATATTTCAGCAACGCGTTGCGAATTTCGGCACGCGTTGCGGTGTCGGCCAATCAAAATCATGAATTTCTGTTGACGTATTTCAAAAATATAAATCTACAAACGCGTTGCGGACCTTCACAACGCGTTGCAACCCTTCGCAACGCGTTGCGGCAATACGTTTGACCCTTATTGCCTTCACAAACGCGTTGTGAAGGTTTGCAAAAAACGTGTTGTGGAGCTCGCAAACGCGTTGTGAAGGTTGACAACGCGTTGTGAAGGCATAAGGGCATAAACGTATTGCCGCAACGCGTTGTGGATCTATTTTTTGAAATACGCACAGAAATGAATGATTTTGATTTGGCCGACACCGCAACCGTTGCCGAAATGTAGAAACGCGTTGCCGAAATTCGCCAAGCTGTGCCAAAATGTCGCAAAGCGTTTCTACTTTCTAACACGCTGCGGCAATTACGTTATGACCCTATGGTTGTGAACATTCGAACGCGTTGTGAAGGTTGCAACGCGTTGTGAAGGTCGCAAACCGCGTTGTGGGGGGGGGAAGGGGCTGGCAAAAGCGTTGTGAGTTTCCACAACGCGTTGCGAGATCCTTTGTAACGCGTTGTGGGTCTAATTTCTTGAAATAGTCACAGAAATTCATCATTCTAATTGGCCGACGCCGCAACGCGTTGCTACTTTCTTGCAACGCGTTGCCGAAATGTCGCAACGCGTTGCTGAAATGTCGCAACGCGTTGCTGAAATGTCGCAACGCGTTGCGGCAATACGTTATGGCCTTTATGGCTTGCCATAGGCGTTGTGCAGTAGCGCTTGACGGAATGAATAGCAATACCTCATTTGCATCAATGGGACTTCTATATGAAACGTCTACCGTATATTGTGCGATATTGTTGTACCCAACGCGTGGGGTCAAGGGCTATGTGTGACTGCCATGTTATATAACACCTCAAGCAATTTTGTTTCCCATTAACGGCTTATGTAAAATACCATATTATACAAATATTGAATGCCCAAGAGTGTGATAGTAAAAAATATATCATGAGGTCAAATTTTGACTTTTCTATTTCACGAGGCGAAGCCGAGTGAAATGGAACAGTCAAAATTTGACCGAATGATATATTTTTACTATTGCACGAATTTTAGGCAGTCAATATTTGTTTTATATCATGATCTCACCTGTTTTATTTTCAAGCCATGTGATAGTAAAAACTATCACATGGCTCAAATCACTACAATCATGATATAAATTGTGATATATACATTCACTAGCACCATGTAGATCAATCCCATGCCCTAGTCATGCTAGTTCATCTCTGCCATTTTTACAACATGAAGTTCCCATTAGCTGGTAAAATCAAGCATGTACCGATAGGACCAGTTTTGTGTGTGTATGTATATATATATATATCACTATATCCTACCTTAGGGAGACACTGATCTTTGTTATGTACTCATGAATACGTTAGCCTACGTATCCCATAGAATTGCGGTTTATTCCGTCAAAGGATATGAATATTAATTTATGCAAATTAAGGGTAATCCACTAGAATAACAAAGGATATGAATATTAATTAATTTAAATAACTATAAGAGCTCATTATGCATTTAGCGTAATATATATATATATACTAAGGAACAGAAATGGGAAACGACATTCTGTACATTTACTGGATCATATTTGATGCACGCTGATTGAAGAACAATTACAAACTAAACGAGAGTAAAGAATCATTGGCTGAAGCGGGATTCGAACCGGCGACCTCTGGATTGCGAGACCAGTGCTCTACCAACTGAGCTGAAAGAGGGGCATAATGGACTCTAAAAGGGGGAAAGAAGAGAGCAAAAAGGAGGAAGAAAGGGGGAAAGAGAGATGTCGCGCATTTGACCTGGGTTCAATCCCCCGTTGTGCCAAGGTTTATATGAGTTTTTTTTCCTCCTGTTTTGATCATTTGGTAGCATGTTTTATGAAATTAGTTTACTTAAAAGCATAACTAGGCTAATTTTTAATTTTTTTCAAGTTTTCCTCAAAAAACATGCAAAAAATTTTCACCTGAAAAATAGGTTGCCGAAAGACCGGAGCTCACCGCCAAATCCACTTTGTAGTCCCTTCCATGTCTCCAGCTAACTTATGTTGTAATCTATTACAAACACATCTAAACAACATTAACCATCGCTTTTCCATTGGCTGATATTGAGCTTGTTTCTGCTGAGTCCATGTAGCACTAATTAAACCTGGAATTTCTTTCAGTGGAAAAAGTATGCTGTTGCTTTTTAATAGTAGCCTATCCGTATTGCCTTTTGGAACCCTATTAGGATTAAGGTTGTTACCATTATGGTGATGAATCGTAATAGTCACGTATCAGGCAACTGAATTGTATTTTGTCCCCTGTTGTGCCTTGTATTATTGTTTAATTACAATAAAATTTCGCAAAAGTAACCATTACCTATAATCCAAAACATACTCCGTACTTTTAGGTGATCTTGTAGTGGAAACATCACGTGGCAATCAAGCCTTTTTTTTCCTCTGCCAAATTAGCGCTAAATTACAAGTGCTCAGTAGAAGCATGGTGTAGTGAAACATCTTTTCATTCACGCGCAACGTACAACTTACCTTGCACGCGACATCATGTAAGACATTGATACTCTTTTCTCAAAATCACAATGAAATTTAGGTTTCACGTTCATGATGAATTCATTCTATAGAGCTATTAAAGACCAAACCGATGCCTTAAAAACAAACAAGGCCAGGCTAGCCCTATCGAGAACTAATTTTTCATTCTGCACACAATTACATTGTGATTTCAATAAAAACCCACATCAGGAAAGATTTTTCTTCAAATGTAAACGTTATTTTGCGTCATATTTGCTTTGGTTTGTTTACAGAAAAACGGCTATCAGAAGATTTTTATATTTGGTGTCCTTTCGGCTTTGGGTCAGAAACTATGTCCATTTTGCTGAGAGACCTAAAAATCAGTTTGTCCGATTTTAAGCCATACAATGCGGAGATGCTGACACCGACGTATACCATAACACCTTATAGTCAAAGACAATTCACACAATCATCATTTCAATTTTCTCGATTTTTTCTCGACAAAAACTATCAGTTTGAAATAAAATGGTCTATTTTGTAACTAATTATAAGTAAAATTCTTCGAAAATTAATACCATTTTTCATCATAAAGAGAGTCAGTTTATTGAAAATCACTCCATATCATGTCTCGTTCATGAACATAATAAACGCTCATAGATTTTTGTTGTTTACATCTCTAAGGTAATTATTTTTTTTTTGGCAACAAATACAGTATACCTCGGCGTCCATAAATTGCAAGTGAAGAACTAAGCCTGACGTTTTCTGTAAATATATCGGAATTAAAACCTTAAATTCCTTATCGCACACTGCTGTTTTCACGTTAACATAAATACCAACTTTCTTGGTTTCACTTTTGCTCCCAATTTTCGTTGTAGTTTAATACCATGAAATCTGCTGAACCAAAGTAAACTTTGGTCTTACACCACTATCTTGAATTGCTGGATGTCGGAAATTGAACATTTTTTTACTTACGCATTTTCTTTTGGTAATCTTTCGGATTTATTTTATAATCCTTCATTACTCTCTCCCCCTTTCTATTGTTCAACAATAATTGGTGTTAATTTTTGTACTCAAATCAGTGCTAGCTGAGACCATGTTCTTTACTTTAGCGATGCATCTTTGTTTGGCTCAAATCGGCCAAACAGGAATTTGAAGTCTCTCAGCAAAATGCCTAACTTCTTTCTCCAAATCCAAATGACACCAAATTAAGACGTTTTCTGAAAGCCTTATTATTAATCCTTGTCTTATAACCATAGCAACACATTGGAGCAAAACATTCTTAACTATTTTATTATTTTTTAATTATTTTCTGATGTGGTTTTTTTTGACTCACACTGTATTAACTGCATCGAAACTCAAAAAACCCATATAACCCTCTCCTCCTAAATTTCGTAGTCTTGGGGCCCCAGCCGAGTACCTTACATTCACATTACAAAAGGTATGTCGGCCATTGATTAAAAAAAGAAAAGAAAAAGATCAAAAAGTACAATTCAAACAGGAAACCTAGGCCTTTTTAGTAAAAAAAAATCACAACATCGGTAAGTTGCGTCCACGTGACATTAAGTGTCTCGTCTCTTCCTGTCCGTTACAGCCACTATCAGCGATTTCTTCCACATGTAAATAAATTGCGTCCCCTATTCAGACGTTGGTATTTTCATCACTCGATTTTTACACGGTTTATTGGAATAAGTTTAGTAAAAGACCTCTGTAAGTGGCTAAGCAGAACACGCCGTATTGTTCCAGAAATGATATTTAAATGCATTTTGGTTTACTAATAAAGTCGGATCCCGACTTTTCTTAGTAACACAATAACAGTCATAAATGGCAATCTTCAAGACAACCTTGAAACTGCTTTAGTGTCTGTTTTTCACAAGGAACGATAATAAAAGGTGTTGATATGACTAAACACTACAATTTAGACACAAAATGGGCATTTTTAATTGAAAAAAGTGACTGATCGTGGCTTTAAGCTTGATGTCCTTTTCCCATAGCATGGTCCTGTTTTAAAACCAAATACGATAGTTAAATCTAACGCACGTGGCCATAAATCGACGCCGTGCGAATGATTGCCATAAGCATTTTCCTTCAGAGGTCATCGATGTTCTCCGTCAGGCCGGCTAGTTGAAATGGCACCTGGTGTGTAGCCCTCGTCGCCAGACCCCAGATTTGAAGTGGCAGTGGTCAACATTTTAGTATCCATGGCGAAAGCTGTATTTTCCTCATTTTCCCATTTGGAATCTTAGGACCAATGGTGTTTGGTTTGGAAAAGTTTTGAACTAAATGTGCCCCCATTTGGGTCGACCAATATTATTTTAACAGAGTACTCTTTGTGGGCTAATACAAAATCACCTTTCTTATAGCTTCTCACTAGTCTCATCAAAAACGGATTACACTATCGCGGCAAAACTTTACAGATTTTTTTTGTGAAGGCCCAACTTTATATACTTCATCCCCATTCTCAAACTGATCTTGTTTTCACACTGAAGTCAAAAGTATGATGATGGATGATGTTTTCGTCATTTAAAAACTAAACTTCACTTTCAATCTGATATGAACACAATGCCCCCCCATTGTTTTTGTTTTTATTTTTAAAAAAAAAAAAACCTCCGATTTAAATGTTTATTAAAAACGCGCTTTGACTGGCAGCTGGGACGCACACAGTTAAAACACGTTTTTTCTACGTTTTTTTGCATTTTTTCGAGTCCGGCTGACCGTTTTTTTGTAAAGAACATTTTTTAAATGTGGTACCTAGGACGGGGTAGACACAATTATTACCAATGACGTATGTACATACCAAGTGCCATCATTTGCATATTTCTTCATTGGCCTGGCACACAAAAAGGATTTTTTTGAGACAAAAACTCCTGAAAACTTGTGGTGGGATGTGGTGGACAAAAGTATGATCTATGCTCTCGGTCTTCAACAATACGAATCTTCCAGTTTGCATATTTGTTTCATTGACCAATAGGCAAACCTGATAGAAAGCAATGACCCGAGTATATACATGAAACTTTCTATGTGCGTAGTGGTGGACACGAGATATTTCGCTCTCTTTACCAATTATGCAAAATGCATTATTGAAGTATATAGTTTGCCATATTTGTCCTAATTGACTAATAATAAAAAAAAAAACGGCCACGCTCCAATCTCTATAAGATATATTAGTGAGCTCGCAAGCCAAGTAGTAGTAATAGTCAGTGTACTTTTATTACGTATTATAAAATTTTTGAGGGTATTATAGCTCCTACATAAAAATTGGTGCTCAATCCATATTATTAACCTATTTCATGCTGCCATAGAAGAAATACATAAATTGTGGTGAGCTCAATCGACAGACCTAAGGGCCAAATCGAACAAACAAAGAAAGAGAGAACGAAAAAAAAAAACACACCAAAACTGTCCAAGCGAGCAAATAGTTGCGAATCCTGCACTCTTTGCGTTAGGATCATTAAGGTTCGATGAATTAAAAGTACGAGTAGTTCATGTGTTACTTTTAAGGCACAGTGACATGGTAAATATAGGTTTAATGAGTGGTTTTATAACTATGTCGGAAGTGGATGTTAGTTTTACTAATTTTCGCTATACAACCACTCAGATACATTGCCCCCAACAATCACCCCACGACAGAGAGTTTCGTATAATTTCCCCGTGAAATGCTATCGAGATAAACCGTGACCTTGTCAGTAGTACACAATTTTAAAAATGTTAAATATTTATTAAAAGGAAACAATGGCATAACATCTTCAGACATTATGAAATGAACTCTTACTGAATCACTGCACAAATTTGAAAACAATTTGGGTGGTTACATTTTGGTAAAAAAAGGGAAAAAAACTAATATTATTTTCCTTCTAAGCGTCACTTGCAGCCAAGGATGCTGAGATTACTGCCAGCAGTTATCAAACTTAAAAAGCAAAAGCAGTCATCAGCTCACAAACCATTGTCCTAATTATTGTATTGTGCTAATCCCGGCTTAATCATCTTTCACTTTTCAGATCAATATCTTATACAAGCCTGAAGGACCAATGTTCTGACCACGGTCTGAATGCTTTTGCATTGTGGCACAAAACATGTTAGATACACCGTAAATTCTGTCAGGGATCTCAACACCTTGCTGATCCGTGGAATGAATCAGTACGAACTGCCACAAACTCTTGCTGTTTTTACAAAAATGGTAAACATCCAGATTGTTTTCAAATGGGTTCCAGTGATTTCATAGGGTGCATTTCATTATATGGGTTGATATTTTTCATGCCATTGCGTCCAGTTAACCCTTGTCTATCTGTAGCATTGTAGCACAGTAAGGTTGAGGAATGTAACCCATATACATTACATAGTTTGGCTTTCCAAAAACCCTTAAACTTTAAATTGACAGAGGAGGAATTTTTGGATCGATTGTAGACCACCTGTCGAGAACGTTTTGAAGTTGTTTTTTGGACAAACATATAAAAAAAAAATAAAACAAAAAACTTGTTTTGAAACTTGCCTGTTCGTAATCCTCCCTATAGACATGATTAGAAAAATATGTCTGATTTCCTGTCGTGATACAAACAGAAAATCCTAATATCATCTTATTGGACATAAAAGGTCGTCGATTCGACTATTCACTTAGGTGATCCTCATAACATTGGTAAGCATTCAAATAGCAATAAAAAATGCCGGGTTTTATAAATGGCGGCATTTTCTTCTGGACATGTCCTTCGTTTTTCTGTATCAAACAACACAAAATTACGAGGTGGACAACAAATGTTTGAGCTTTTTGGTTTTTTAAACAACAAGTCTCTAAAAATTTTAAAGAAGTTGATTAAATTGTTAAACGGGTGCAGGTCGATGTTCCGACGTGTCATTTGTCCGAACGGTTTTTGTTCCGAAAGGTAATTACTCCGACAGGTCTTTATTCCGAAAGGTATTTACTCCGAATGTTTTTTTTTCTCCGAAAGTCTATTTCTCCGATGGGTAAATTAATCCGAACGTCAATTGGTCCGAAAGGTCATTATTCCGAAATCTAAAAAGGGTCATTGCTCCGAAAGGTTTTTATTCCGAAGGGTCATTACTCCGAAAGGCCGTTTCTCCGAATTTTCGGAATATCGACCTTTCGGAGTAAAAACCTAATTTATTATTTCATAGGATTTTTACTTCGATAGGTCATTTACGGTTTTTCAGAATTTTTAGACATCATTTTAAGTTAAAGGGGGATAACCCGATATAAGTGTATAACGATTTAATCTTGATAGAATGGCCTTCACCCCAAAACCCTATCTGTTGAGTTTTGCGCCCGATATTTCAAGCCGTGTTATGTGAGACCTAAAAAGCGTGATTTTAATATGTTAAATTTAATATTGGTCGACCAAAATAGGGCACGTTTTCGCGCGTAACATCCAAAACCAAACACCATTTAGCCTTAGGATTTCACAGGGTAAATGAGAAAAAACTATGAAAAAAATTAGGTTTTTACTCCGAAAGGTTTTTATTTCGAAAGGTCGATATTCCGAAAATTCGGAGAAATGACCTTTCGGAATAATGACCTTTCGGAGTAAAAACCTTTCGGATCAAATAACTTTCGGATTAATGACCCTTATTTCATTTTCGGAATAAAGACCCTTCGGAATAAAAATCTTTCGGAGCAATGACCCTTCGGAGAAATGATCCATCGGAGATAAAACCTTTCGGGTTAATGATCTTTATTTTCTGAGAAACGACCTTTCGGAGTAATGAACTTCGGACTAATGACCCTTCGGAACAAAAACCTTTCGGAATTATGAGCTTCCATAGAACAGTGTGTTCGGAGTAATGACCGTTCGGAGAAAAACCTTTCGGAGCAATGACACGTCGGAATATCGAACTGTCCCCTGTTAAACATGATGTTTAAAATGTCACAGACTTTATTTACAAAATGTAATTAGCATGACAACTAAACTACGCAAACATAGGGATAACAAAATGGATATCGTGATTTGTGTTGATCGTAATTGTTCAGCATGTGTAAGCATAAAAAGCTGAATGATCATGTTTTATTGTTTTTTTAATATGCATATTTTCCATAAAGATAGAGAAAAAAGTGCACTTTGTCATTAATACTTTAATGTACATCATGAATACAGTATAGAATCAAGGTTTTGGAAATCGCTCACCTGGCCGGCACCGAAATGTGCAAACCGTGTACAGTCCACTGGATTGCTTGTAATAATCTGTTATAATCAATCAATATTGATTTTTGGTCATCACAGAATATATCAAAATATAATGATAAATAATAAATAAAGCGATGTAGTACAATAAGAAAAAAACTATAGTTTGAGGGAAGTTGTCAGTGTTTTATTACTACTTCATAAGTTGGGCCAAAATTGATATTTCAGTTTTATAGGTTTAAGGACATCGCAGAGAATCACTTCCAACTTGTTGTGAGATTGCCAGTGTCGTATTTCCAGGGCGCCATTGAAGTTTATACAGGGTCAAAACTAAAAAAAATAAAAAAAATAAAAAAAATCTCACCAATATGTTCCTTTAGTCATAAGGATTCAGGAATGGTATAGTTAAAAAAATGCAAAAAAATGCACGGATTACGATGCAAATTGTCTCAAATTGATCCTTTGACCAAACCAATTCATATTAATAGGCTATCTAGGATCTCTCGTTACCATGGTAACACTCGAATGTAAATCCGTGTCCATTGAAATCTATTGAGTCAGACCAAATTAGGGTGTTACCATGTTAATAAGTAATCCTGGATAGGGCAAAGTATTCTGAATATGAATTGGAATTTGATAAAAGCATCAATTTGAGACCATTTGCATCGAAATCCGTGCATTTTTTGCATTTTAGACCCCTGTAGATCAAAATATTGACCTTTGAAATTTTTGCTAATAATCATGAAAGATCCATCCCAGATAGGGCAAACTATAGGGCAAGAACACATTAAGGGATTAGCAGCGATAATGCGAGAGAGAATCGAAAAAATTTGGAAATGCATGTTTTTAAATCTGGGATAAGTGTGTACAATTCCATATAACTGCTTTAATATAGAAAAAAAAAACACCAAATAGTGAAAAAATGAAGTATTTGAGGAAATTTGTCATACCAAGTAGACATACAGCTATGGCGTCTAAAAATCTGCACTAAATAGTTGTTTGTGGTTTACATCAGTACAGAATAAACAAAGATCAATAATATTTGTGTTTCAGGTCAAACTGTATTGATCATGGTGCACACCATATCACGCTGAAAATCTGTGATATTCACCGGAAAGGCTTTTTTGATCTTAAGTCGGAATTTTGATACGCACGTATATAAATTACAGAATCAGATAAAAAGTACTTAAAAAGCCTTGTCTTTAATACGCGGATTTCAAGCCAACCACTTGCAGGTTATGTTCGCATATCCATGCCAGTAACAAAAATATAAAAATATGAATTTTGATGATTTTTTCGATGTTTCGGATTAGCAAATCGCTGCTAATCCCTTTAGTGAGGGTTTTTCACAACAAGTTGGAAGTGATTATCTGGGGTGTCCTTATAACTATAAAACTGAAAATCTATTTTGGCCACAAATCATAAAGTAGGAGACAACCGCCTCCTGACTACCTAGGAAATTGAGGCGAACTATTTTACAAATAAGTGAAAATAAATATATTTTATTATGAGTGAAATTGATGCTAATTCATCAAGACAATGTATAAATAGAGTAATGCTGAAGGAAATTGTATCTTAAGTAACACACTATAAGATCTC
>JAMKCH010045494.1:0-23857 GCA_023653785.1 Ophioderma brevispina | reverse complement strand
TGGGGATTTCAAAACGGTAAATTGTGGAATGCTACGTGCACTTTTATATGGCAGTCTCTGTTTTCAGTGACATTACAAATCGGCTCTTAAACCCTTCGTCAAAAGATCAGGAGAATATCATGATAATTGAAGAAAAAATTATTGCCGGTCAAAAATCCGTCGCGGTTAGTGGATTAACCTCGTGTATAAAACAGCGCAATTCTTAATAACGGTCATTTAGATTTAATAGTTCTTGACCAGGCCTAGCCTTTAGTCAAGCCTGTGTGTGACCGGGTTTAGATAGAGCGCCCTCCTTTTTTTTGTTTTTTAACCGTTAACGTCTTGAATAGGACTAGCACTCGGGTTACGCGGAAGTTGCTTGTAGAGTCTGTTGGTGTTGCCTAGGTTGGCATGTCTACCCCCCCCCCCCCCGACCTTCCGGGGACCTTCCAAAGTGTCCACTTTTCTTACAATCATTATTGTGACCAATTTGGACAGAAAGGTCCCGACTTGGGTTTCAGGCAATGCACCATAACCTGGTTTTTAGTGCCAACGGCCTACCATATAATTCTGAGAATCCCGTATTTGTATGCCTGCGCCTGCGCCGCGCCGAATAAATTAAGCCGGGGCTACTCGACTCATACGGCGGTCCGGAAAAGTGGAAAGTAGTGTGTAGTCTCTGTCACAGACTGCGGAACAATATTATCTAAATTGGTATGCGGCGAGAGATTAACGTATCAGTCCCGTCATAGAGATGTGTGTAAATGAAAACTAAATCCAAAATATCTCCGGAAAACGGAGGGGGGGTTCTATGGAAGTTTTGGCATCAGAGGGTCCGTTACTTAAAGATATTTGTTTTACATAGCCTAATTGGGTTGACCTATGAACCTCGCGAGAAAATTGAACGTTTTTGTCGGGTACTTCGGTACTCGCAGACACGGAAAAGTTAACACGCAATCTCTCCGGGCGAAAAATTTTTCCACAATTGCCTTCGGTATTATTCCAGTCTGAGCATTGCAAAACACTACGCCAACTTTTGTTCAATTTTAGAAACACGAATTACGTACTTACAGACAGCCGCGTACTCGGATCATATGAGTGTTAATGCAAATTTGTGTTTGTTTCGCTGTCACGTAATGTTGTTATTAGCCACCCTACTAATAGTAATGTCAACATGAAATTGGACCGATAAACAGTCGGTGCAAGCACATAGTTCACTCGAGTTGTGAATGTTCTGTGTAGAATTGTAGATCGTTCGTAAAAGAAACCTCGCGATTTATATTTCATATTTCAACACTTCCGAAGCCGGGTCCGTTCGCCAAAATCATGCGTAACCCTACGTTTATACTAACTCATGCGGATGTTCATACACAATAGCTTTCATACCATTACACAGTGCTTTGATAGTTGATCATCTCAGGCATGACATAGTATCACGTAGATACGGACTGAGTTCGCGGACGACGACCCCTGGAATTTAATATTAGCAATTACAATGATCAAGGAACCTAGTCAAACAACATTGATCGCTATATTGGAGGAAAAATGAAACGGAGAGAGGAGTAGAAGAGGATCAAATTGACTCAAGACTCGTGTAGGAATTGCTTGTACGTATTTTCCATAAGGAATTCGCCATGTTTGTAAATACACTAGTATAATATGTCAGCAGGAAGGAAATTCAAGAATTGGCCAACCAATGTATCATCAGTAGTTTTATCCTTCATATACTGATAGAGGAGATCGAGATATACACAGAATGTTCATGTTGAAGGGCCAGGACTTCCGAGAAGATGGCAGTGGCACAATTTGGTCAGTTGCCACGTTGTCTGTTGCAGCCTGCAGGCATCAAATTCAATCAATTGTGCTCATGGAAAAAAGGAAAAGCCTAACCAAAGGGGAACATGGACTGAAGATAACCTTGGTATGTGGCCTTTGACCTCAACAAACATATGAAGGAACCCGACATTGACACCTTCGAACAGGATGTAATCGACTTCAATTTTCAAGAAGAACAGGAAAACAAAAAACCTAACCAAACTGGATCATGACCGCAGATGACTTGGACGGAGGTAGAGAGGGAGGAGGGGGGTATGGGGAGGGAGGGAAATAGAGGGAGGTGGGGGAGAGGGGGAATGGGGAGGGGAAAGGGGGGGGGGAATGGTAAGGGGAAGGGGGAAGTATGGGTAGGGAAGGAGAGGGGGGAGCGCAAGGGTGGAGAGGAAGGGGTGAGGGAGAGTGAGGGAAGGGAGAAGAGGGCGTGGCGGATTTATTTACGGAAAAGGGGCCTGTAGCAGCTTCTCTAATGTGGGGGCCTTGGGTTGTAAATTGACAAATGTAGCACACTTTAGTGCAACTAAGGGAGTGTTGAGGGGGCACTGAGAGCAATATTTAGGGGGCCCTGATGTCGCAGCTGCTGACATTGAACCTGCTGATCTTAGCCGCCATGGAGAGAGGGAGGGAAATGGGGAGGATGGGAATGCGGAGGGGTGAAGGGGAACTCAAGCTTTGCATGAGCCGGGGATGGTGAATAGATATGCAAAGAATCCAACTGCCCCCAGAATAGGCCTAACTGCAAAGAAGGAGGAAATAAGGAAAAAATAATGAAACCAAATGAGGGGAAAATGTGAAATAATAAATAACATACAGTGAATAGCAGAGCATGTCTAGAACGATAAGATAAATTGCATATTGATTAACTAATATAGAAATGAATGAAGGAATGCTGAAGGAAAGAATTAATGAATGAATCGGATGAACGAATGAATTCCAACGTGACCTTTATTATTATGAATTAGATAAATAAAAATAGTAAAGAAAAGAGAATTGAAGGAAGGGAAGGGAAAAAAGGGAAGGGATGGAGGAGAGGAAGGGGAGGGGAGAGGGAGACAGAGGAGGGGAAAGGAAATGTGGGGGGTAGGGGAAGAAGTGAAAATCGAGGGGGAGGGGGAAGTGGAGGGATGAGGGGAAGGGAATGTGGAGGGGAAGGGGAGGGCAGGGAGAGGGAGAGCGGAGAGGGGATGGGAGGTAGAGGGGAGGGGAAGGAGGGGGAAGGGGGGAGGGGAGGTCCCCAATTGATTGGATCCTGAAAATTTTAGTAAGTGAACTTGATGAAGAATAGCATGCAAAATAAGATTAAGGTTGGCAAATACTTTCCTGTAAAGTAATTCACACAAATAATATAACACAATTTCTTTTTCACAAACATTTCTTTTTTTGCAGACATTTTATTGGTTCAACCTTTCATCAATAATTATTTTATAAAGCACAAATTGCATCCAATATGCTACCACAGGAAAGTAATCCCCAGCATTTCGGGTTGTCTGTACGCGCCAATTGCGCAATGATACGCGACATGGAATTGTGGCCTAATTTGTCCATGATACGACCACATCCATTTGTAAATTAACTATTAAGATTTTTCTTTCAAATACAAGAACTATTCACAAGTTGCATTGACTCCGCAATGGACTCAGTGCAGTGAACTCCGCTGTTTTTGCCCCTTAAAATGGCCGCTGCGGTTGTATCAATCGGCCGACTATTTAATTACGTGCGAGCTGATATCCCTGTATAGAGGTAGTGGAAGGAAACCCGTATTGCAACTCTGACCCATGCTAGGTTGTATGTCAAATTGGTGTAATTGGAACATTTTAAAAGAAGAGCCTAAAAACAAAACCTAACCACACTGAAACATCACCCAGTTGACCTTTGACCCTTGGTATAGAGGGCAGTGGAAGAGAACCCGTATTGCCACCTACTGACCCATGCTAGGTTCTGTAATTGGTTGTAATTGTAAATTTTCAAAGAAGAGCCTACTAAAAAATCAAAAACCAACCAACTGGAAATGACATCAGTTGACCTTGACCTTGGTATGGAGGTCAGTGAGGCAACCCGTATTATTGGCACCTTTGACACATGCTAGGTTGTAATTGGTTGTAATTGTAACTTTTCAAAGAAGAGACTAACTAGAAATTAGCGGTTCTCGGCTTTTTGCGCTCGCGATATTCAAAGAATATAAGGCTGGGGCCGCCCCATGAAAAACTTACAATTTTTTTTTTTGCACACAAATCCATACAAACACAACAACCTACATACCACACGCACAACGGATCTGCTAATTGGTCCTGCTAGCTATAGCTGGCGCCCACAAAAATCAAAACCTAACCAAACTGGAACTGACCTCAGTGACCTTTGACCTTGGTCGCATGACCTTTGACATCATCCACATATGAAGGAACCCCTATTGGCTATGCACCTTAACCCCAAGTCATCTGCACTTATTGTCCTTTTTCCTATACATGCACCGTCCACACACTGCACTCAATAGGCCCGTGACCTCTTGCATAGCCATAACATTTAACATATAGGGCATGCGCTATTTTTTCTCCGCTACGGTAAAAGTATTTGACCAAATTTGTTCGTACCAGCCAATATTTTGTAAAAATATATAAGTTAAAACATTGTGAAATTCAATCCAAAATGAGCTATAAAAGTGTGCAACCAGGGGCATGTTTTTGAGAATATAAAGCCACTATCCTAATATTGCCTGTTATGGTTTCTATGGGCAGAAAATTCACGCCGTGTAGGATGGCTCAAGAGAGCAGGGTTGTTCAAGGCCTGTATATCGAAAACCATTCAACGCAGCGTGCTCCGTACCCCTATAAGTCACAGTATAGTTATATTCTAATTGGTGTCCAAATTGAATGACAGGTGCACTTAGAAAATGCGACTGCCTTCTCAAAAAAACCTTCCTATATGCCCAACACAGCCCAAAAAGTACAGTGGTTTCCCTGTACTCAGTGAGTGGGTAATCATTCATCCATAGCACATTATTGATCATTGCTTTGGGTGATTGCTAGTGTGGGGAAATCAATTTGTATAAGGTTAAAGTTGTGAATAGATTGATGTCATAATGACTGGTTGAGTGATCAAAGCTGGCTTTTTTTGCTGTGCATCTGACTATGTCTGGTTTTAAAATGGACTTAAACTTTTCGAAGATGACCGCAACCCGAAAACCTAACCAAGACTTAAACAACCACCTGACTGGGGAACATGACCTCCCGTTTACCCTTTGACCTTGGTCCATACTTTGAACAATCATCCACATATAAGAACCACTATTGCAAGGAGACGCGACAACTGGAACACCCACCCCATACCATACATACGGACATGCGCATCCCGCGGGATAATCCCCCTCTGCTTTTCAATCAAGCCGGGGGATACAGATTGTCATTTAATATGCATAATGCAGCTATCGATTTCCCCAAGGGGTATTAATCATACTCCCATGGGTCCAGGAACGTGTTAGGTCCTTCATAACCTGATCAATTATATTTCATAATTCTTGTTACCTTATATACCAGGGGCGGATCAGGGGCGCCCCCACCCCCCCCTATTTTTTTGCAAATCAAGGGCGCCGATTATGCATAGGGCACCGGGCCCGACGCTGTTTGTAATTGGTACCTTCCCCCCCCCCCCTTTCAGCATTTCGATCCGAGTGGGAAAAATTTGGGTCTATACACCCTACTACCCGGGGAGCGGAGCGCGCACGAAAAAAAAATGGAAGCCATTTACTCGAAAATAGACTATTATAAAATGATTTTAAGATGCTGTATGCAAAAATGTACCCGCCCCACGGTTATCCATCTCAGACTCAGGCAATTTGCAGACATCCTTGTTCAATTGCTCCTGGACAAAGTTAAAATATATTATCTAAACTTGGAATCAACTTGTCCATTGTATTGTTGTTTTACCCCTATTATAAGCTATTATATGCGTATTAGAAAACATTAAAAAGCAACCCCCAACCCCCCCCACCCCCCCCCCCCCCCCCCCCGCCCTCGTTTTTAATCCACCCCTTTAATTTTTCATCAAACAAACCCTGATTTCAATGCCGACTAACAATGTGCCTGTCCCCCTCTTTTTGACCATTTTGGCCCTAATAAGCTGTTATAATGCAATTTCGGCCGTCATATGACTGCGAAAATACAGCAAGTAAAACTGCGTCATCCCTCGGGCAAGATGGCAGTCTGGGAACATGCCTCAAGACCCTTTGACCTTAGTCCCATGACCTTTGACATCATCTACACCTGAGGACCAACCTATTGCACTTAACCCCCAAGTCTGGTTTAAAATCGGACCTAAACTTTCGAGGAGATGCGAAAAACGAAAAACCTAACAAAACCAAGAAAACTGGAACACACACATACCACATACGTACATTACAGAACATTCGCCACCGTCGCAATAGCCCCCTCGGCTTTAAAGCCAAGGGGGATAATGATAAAAACAGGAATTTGCATTTTGTACAGAATTGTGCCATTTTGGAACATTAAGATTTGACGTGAGGGATGGTGACTGGAACCCTCTTGAGGTAAGATTTTTAGTATTTATAATATAATATTTGCTTAGAATTTAGCTTTCTTTTAACAAGGAAATTTCCTCAGAACATCAATATTTTGTCATGAACGGCGGGCCATATTGGATTCGCTGAGAGGGTCCTGGCTAAAATTCCAATTGATAGGCAGTCAGGAAGCCCCACCCCTACCAAAATGGCGGCTTTGGTCCACCGGTCAACATAATCATGATAATTGATCCTAAGCCACCCCACCTATATACAGATAATGAGAGAACACGCAAAAACGAACTTAGATTGCATACTGTGCGAACAGATTGCAATTGTGGGAACAGATTGCAATCTGTGGGAGGGAACAGATTGCAATCTGTGGGAACAGATTGCAATCTGTGCGAACAGATTGCAAACTGTGCAAACACGAAATTTGCAATCTGTGGGAACAGACTCCAATCTGTGGGAACAGTGGGAACAGATTGCAAGCTGTGGGAACATATGCGATATGGGGCCACAGAGTGCAATCTGTGGAAAAAACAGATTGAATCTGTGGGAACAGGATTGCAACACTTGAACAGATGCAAAACAGTTTGCAATCTGTGGACACAAATTGCAAATATGTTGGAACAGATTGCAAACTGTTGGAACAGATTGCATCTGTGGGAAACAGCTTGTATCTGTGGCCAACAGATTGCACTATGTGGGAACAGATTGTAATTTGTGGAACAGATTTGGCAAAACTGTGCGAACAGATTGCAAACTGTGTGAACAGATTGCAAAACTGGTTTGCAAACAGATTGCAATCTGTGGGAACAGATGCACTCCTGTGGGAACAGGATTATGTAATTGGGAACAGTTGTAATCTGTGGGAACCGATTACGTAATCTGTGCGGAACAGATTGCAATCTGAGACCAAAGATTGCAATCTGTGCGAACAGATTGCAACACTGTGCAAACAGATGGCAATCTGTGGGAACAGATTGCAATCTGTGGCCACAGATTACGCAATCTGTGGGAAACAAGATTAGTAACATGTGGGAACAGATTGCAATTTGTGGCCACAGATTACGTAATATGTGGGAAAGAATTGCAATATGTGGGAACAGATGCAATCTGAGGCTAGATTGCAATTGAGGGCCACGATTGCAAACTGTTGGAACAGATTGCATACTGTGCGAACAGATTGCCATCTGTGGGAAGATTGGCAATTCTGTGGCCACCAGATGCAAATTCTGTGGGGAACAGAAATAAATCGGTGGGACACCGATTGCAATCTGTGGGGAGAACAGATTACGTTTGTGGGAAACAGATTGCCACTGTGGCCACGATACGTCATCTGTGGAACAGATTGCAATCTGTGGGGGAAGATTACGTAATCTGTTCCCACAGATTGCAATCTGGGCCCACAGATTGCAATTCTGTGCGAATCAGTTTGCAATCTGTGGGAAAAGCTTGCAATCTGTGGGAACAGATTGGACAATCTGAATGGGGAACAGATTACGTAATCTGTTTTTGAACCCGATTGCATCTGTGGGAACAGATTACGTAATCGTGGGAACAGATTGCAATCTGTAGCCACAGATTACGTAATTGCGGGAACAGATTAGATAATCTGTGGAACAAGATTGCAATCTGAGCCACAGATTGCATCTGTGCGAACAGATTGCAAACTGTGCCCGAACAATTGCAATCTGTGGAACAGATTGCAATCTGTGGGAACAGATTACGTAATCTGTTTGAACAGATTCAATCTGTGGGCAAAACCAGATTACGTAATCGTTTGAAAGATTGCAACTGTGGGAAACATGTTGCCAACGTGGGAACAGATTACATAATCTGTGGGAACAGATTGCAAACTGTGGGAACAGATCTAATCTGTGGGAACATATCTGCAATCATGTGGAACAGATTGCAAACTGTGGGAAAAGATTCCGTAATCTGTGGGAACAGATTGCATCTTGGGAACAGATTGCAAACAGCGGTTGGGAACAGATTATCCAAAACAGATATTTTAACTATGTACCCTATGGGGCTTCGTAGACATACTTGCTTACCATATTATATTGTTTTGTGTGACGTGATCTTCTGTGGCAGCAGGGCGTCAGTTATTCTGCATGCGGGCAGAAGTTCACTTTAAATCTAAAACTGGATAGCTTCCTTGTTGTTGCCTATTCAATTCACCGTGCATTACTCGCACCCAAGTTATCAAGTATGCATGGTTATCTGATGCCTTATATTTTAACTGTTTTAAGATGGAACCTCAATTGGATTATTTTAATACAACCCTGACCTATCTATCATCGGAGGTATGGTATATATACTAGGACCAGTCTATGGGAAAATTATAGTTGATTAATAAATTTGGTATTATATTGAAAAATATCTGGTTGGGAAGTCACGGACATGAGTAGCGGCCGCGATTTCGGTAACGAGCAATTAGGGTAAGGACCCAATATGGGCATTATTTCAGGTTTGTGTTCACTACGTGTGGTGGAGACGTTCTACAGGTTTTTAAGAAAAGAACATGATGATCATTCACAATGATGATGAATGGTTAACGGTCAATTAAGGGCTAATGACAAATTAAGTGATGGTATGGTTAAGTCGTATCATTACAACTATTGCCCTTTTATTGAAAACGCACCATTTTATTCGGGCGGTTACTGTCCATTATCATGTCACTTGGGTCTAGGAATGCAGTTGATTATTTTTAAATCAGCTGTTTTAAGTAATGGAATACAAAAAATATCAACGAGGCTTGGTCTTCCTTGGGTAGTATCATCTAGGGCTCCTAATGTAACCTCGGCCTGAAAAAATTAAAAGGCCATTCGGTTTGACGCTAATTGCCTCGTTCATTCGAACCTATTCACAGAAAAATTCCAAAAGTATAGAACTCTGAAAAGGGGGGCAACAGTTATCAGCGTTTCACGAATACCCTCACTTTACTATCATCGGGTATCCGATCGTCAGACGGATGGTATTGCCTGGTCGTGTCTTAACCCACAATTACGATAGGTATATAAATATACATGGTGTCACACCAGCAAGATGCCTGCCAGCACAGATCTGTACCAATGAATAGTCATAAGCTCTCCTGTAATGGATTGATTGTTAATTCCAAAGATATTCACCCCTGAAATACACTGTTATTTATTACGCCCCCACTACTCGCCATTTTGATCATTAATTATATTTGGACCTTGAGGATGATGACGGAACCTCTTGAGGATAAGATTTAGTATTTATATAATCTTTTGATTAAGTCACTTTCTTTAAAACCAACTTAAACTAAAAAAAATCAATATTTTATCATAACAGCGGCCATATTGTATTTGCTGAGAGGGCTCCTTGGCTAAAAAATCAATTGATATAACAGTCAGGAAGCCCCATACCAAAAATGGCGCTTTTGGTCCACCCGGTCAACATAATCCGATAATTGACCTAGCCACCCCACTATATACAATAATGCAATTACGCAAAACGGGCAAGTGATACAATGTCGCCTTCAACAAATAACTGCAATCCTGTGGGTGGCCACAGATTGCAAAATCTGTGGCCACAGATTGCATCTGTGGCCACAGATTGCAATCCTGTGCGTAACGATTGAAAACTGTGGGAACAGATTGCAAACTGTGTGAACAGATTGCAATCTGTGGGACCAGATGGCACTCTGTGGCCCAGATTGCAATCTGATCCAACAGATTTTGCAATCTTGTGCGAACAGATTGCAAAATGTGCGAACAGAAGATTGCAATCTGTTCCACAGATTGCAATCTGTGGGAAAGATTGCAAATCTGTGGCCACATAGATTGCCAATTTGTGGGAACAGAGTGCAAACGGTGCGAACAGATGCAATCTGTGGCCACAGATTGCAATCTTTGGACAGATTGCAAACTGTGGGAAAGATTGCAATCTGTTGCCACAGATTTCAATCTGTTGGAACAGATTGCAATCCTGTGGAACAGATTTGCATCTGTTGTGGAACAGAATTGCAAACTTTTTGGTCGAACAGATTGCAATCTGGTGGAACAATTGCAATCTGTGGAACATATGTGCAATCTGTGGAACAGATTGCAATCTGTGGCCCACAGATTGCAATCCTGTGGGAACAGATTGCGTAATCTGTGGAACAGATTACAATCTGTGGGACAGATTTTAATCTGTGGGCCACAGATTGCAATCTTTGGGAACAGATTACGTAATCTTTGAGAACAGATTGCAATCTGTGGGAACAGATTCGTAATCTGTGGGAACAGCTTGCCATCTGTGCCACAGATTGGCAATCTATGCCACAGATTGCCTCTGTGCGAACCTATGCACACCTGTGGGCAACAGATTGCAATCTGTTGGGAACAGATTGCAATCTGTGGGAACAGATTAATTGCAATCTGTGGGAAACAGATTGCAATCTGTGGAACAATACGTAATCTGTTGGGACAGATTGCAAATCTGTTGGGAACAGATTGCAAATCTGTGGAACAGATTGCGTAATCGGTGGAACATATTGCAATCTGTTGGCCAAGATTACGTAATCTGTGGGAACAGAGTTGCAATCTGTGGGACAGATTGCAACGTGTCTGAACAGATTGCAATCTGTGGGGAACAGATTGCAACTGTGGGAACATATTGCAATCTGTGGGAACAGATCTCAATCTGTGGCCACAGATAACGTAATATGTTCCCACAGTTTGCAATCGGTGGGAACAGATTGCATCTGTGGCCACAGTTAAAATAATCTGTGTGGGAACAGATGCAATCTGTGGGAACAGATTGCATCTGTGGGAACCGATGAAAACTGTGGGAACAGATTTGCAATCTGTGGGAACAATTGCAATCTGTTGGGAACAGATTGCAATCTTGGGGAACAGATTAGGTCATCTGTGGGAACAGCTTGCAATCTGTGGAACAGATTACAAACTGTGTGGGAACTGATATTGCAACTGTGCGAACAGATTGCAATCTGTGGGAACAGATTGCAATCTGTTCCCACAGATTCAATCTGTTCGCACATTTTGCAATCTGTGGGAACAGAGTACGTAATCTGTGGGAACATATTGCATCTGTGGGAACAGATTACGTGAATCTGTGGGAACAGATTGCAATCTGTGTTAACAGATTACGTATCTGTGGGAACAGATTGCAAATCTGTGGGAACAGATTGCAAACTGTGTCGACAGATTTGCCAATCTGTGGGAACAGATGGCAACTGTGTGCCACAGATTGCAATCTGTGGAACAGATTGCATAATCAGTGGGAACAGATTACGTAATCTGTGGGGAACAGATGTCAATCTGTGGGAACCGATTACGTAATCTGTGGGGAACAGCTTGCAATCTGTGGGACCAGATTACGTAATCGTGGAACAGATTCAATCGCTGGGACCAGAATTTCAATCCTGTTGGGAACAATTGCAAACTGTGCTAACAATGCAATCTGTGTGAACAGATTGCATCTGTGGGAACAGATTGCAATCTGTGGGAACCGATTGCAATCTGCCGTAGAACAGATTACGTATCTGTGGGAACAGCTTTCAATCTGTGGGAACAGATTGCAAACTGTGGGAACAGATTCCGTAATTCTGTGGAACAGATTGCAATCTGTGGGAACAATTGCAATCTGTGGAACCAGAATTGCAAACTGTTGGAAAGATTATACAAACATATATTTTTAAACTATGTCCCCTATGGGGCTTCGTAAATTACAATGCAACTGTGCAAAAGATCTCAAATTCCGGTAAAAGGGGCCTCGTTCCAAAAATGTTCTGGTTAATCCGCTTAAACTTGAAAGTCTTCTCCACTTTTTGAGTCAGATATTTTCATTTTTAGCTCAGAAATATATATCTTCTTTACTTTTACTCATACACTTACGTTTGCAAAGTGTGTTCCTTTTAATGTCCCTGATTTTTTTCCTGTCAGTAAACGCATATTATCGATGGTAGGAATACCACTGGAGGAGATGTTGAGGGTCAAAAATTAAATGCTCAACTTTTTCAGCAGAATAAGATGCGTTAAACCCAATTTACATGAACTCTCTTGTATCGAATATGTAAGGCTTCATACCAGATTCATTGAATGATTGTCTTACAGTCCCGAGACACTCTATCGATATCTTTGTTTCAGAGAAACCATCAAAGAAGGGATGTGTTTATGAACATCTACCCCGATGAAACCTCTTAATCGGAGGAGGCTTAGGCCACGTAAATATGGAATTCGTTATGATGACCAAACTTCACATTACTTAATATATGATTGGACAAGACGGCAACTGATTTCTGAAACAAGACGAATAAATGTAAACCAGCGTAAACGAGGCTTTAAAAGTATTCAGATTTTTCTAATATTCCTTAGTGACGAAAAATACTGAAGGAAAAAGCATGCAAGCGCGTTGTTGATAAATAGAGAAATCATACTGGAAAAACAACAACATATGGAATAAAATTCCTGATATGGGTTAGAATCTGGTTGAGTGAGTCTGATATAAGTGGGATTCTCCTCTTCCATCAATAATGACAACGACTGAAATTTTGCGAGTAATAATTCTTCTTCGTATCATTTCCTTCTTAATGTTTATGCTTCAGTTTGTTCCAGTTGACGTTTGGAATTTACATGCATCGCTTTTTTGCCTCGTTGTATAAAAGGACATTTTTTAATGATGGCCTAATTTGATCCGACAACACTCGTCACATTAAATTATAGTAATTCAACCCATCGTGTCACCTCTAGTACTTTTCCGAAGGTATGGGCAATTGAATGAGGGGCATGTGCATTATGTGGGAATTAAATCGGGATTAAAATTTTCCAAGCTAAATTCTATTGAAACATGTGTCCGCTAGCGAGCGAAATCAATTCTATGTCTTAATGCAAGCAAATTCGAGTCAGCGTAAGCGCATTTGTAGCCACAAAAACATAGCTCTCAAACATTCGGTCTAATCGTATTGCTTTAGTAGTATGTATATAACAGGTGAGTTGAATGTTACTGATTTTGAGCGCCCGCGTTTTTGATACGGACGGAACACAAAAGCCTTTGAAAATTAATGGCAACATGAAAAGCCTGATTATCTCACTCGTTCATGAACAGGTGAATGGGCCTCATGTTTTTCGTTTTTTCCTGGGCACCCTATCTATCCCAACTAATCGACTCCTGTCAACTTCCTCTGGTGACACGATGGGTTGAATCTACTAGATGGGTAGAGCATACACCCTCTCAGACGGAATGGAATCGTCGACAACTCCCCACAACTTTAATGAACTGACAGCATAACACATCCTACTATAATTCTATAGAGCACGTTTTGGTTAAAAAATCAAATATCAGGCAGTTTTAAAGCCCACTCACCATGTACGGCTTTCTCTCGTCGATATAAATATGCTCAAATTCATGTACTGGAAGAGTTCGTAGGAGACAAAGAATCCTTATATTAGAGATGAGACCATTTGGTAGCCTCAACCCAAAACTTAGAGAGCTTTTAGTGGTGTTTAATTTTCATCACCTTAGACCTAGACACTTACTCATTTGTAATTTTCCCTTTCCCGTGCAAAAAATTCTGAAAATGGCGTGTTTTATTTTTTTATTTTTTCCTCATTCTAAAACAAATAATCGTAATCTTAAAAGTAAATAGGATAGATCCTTCAATTTGCTGGGGATTTATGGGTTCCATTGGTAACTTATGAGAAATATTTTCCCATCTCAACTAAAGGATATAAGAATTTGCCCTTCTGAAAAGTGTTTTATAAAATAAATAAAACACTTTTAATTTTTTTCATGGGTTTTAGATTTTTGTTTATTTATAACATTCAACAGACTACAATGTGATGATTTTTCCCATATTTTAACCACAAAGTGGTCCCATTTTTGAACCCTTGGAGTACACGATTGGTCCAGGTGGATAACGAGGACTCGTGATCATTAGACCGTTAAATCGTAAGTTCGAGCTCCACTTGTGGTCAACGTGTTTGTGTCCCTGGGTCATTTGCCTCGTCGACCCAACGATATCTAGTTGATAGTTTTGAGCGTCTAACACGTGGCCTGCTAGATGGATCTACTAATATTCTGTGATATTTCCTATATAGTAATAGCACATAAATGTAAACGCTTTGATCTTCTAACTCGCATTTATTTATTTTAATATTTTTAATTAATAATTGATTTTCTTGTATTAACTAATGCAGTTAACTACAATTTTAAGTGGACAGTAAGTTTCTTTAATAAGTAAGACAACGTAGACGTAAGTGGGCTGAAACCGTTATGTGTTTATCGGGAATTCTATACCGTTTCCTACCTCATTTATTTTGGAAAACAGGAACTGCTTATTGTTTGGATCCGGATGTATTGAAGCTTATGGGTTTCTTTGATAATTAAACAGGCGATGGTCGCTGTGCACAGCGTATATTTTCGTATGTTTTCATACACTGAAGAGCTTTCGCACGCGTTCATTCTCCCTCGTCTTCTGTATCTGCCTTATACACACCTATTACCCTCAAAATTTTCTTGTAATGGCGGTATCCATTTCATTTTCTTGCATCTTCATTTTTGACCATTTGTATTCTGTAATTGGTGGTGACAATGGTCCCGCTAAGCAACCCTGTAGATCCTGGAAAAACCCTGCGCCAAATGGGAGATGAAACAGTGAGCAGAAATGGTCAACTTTGTCAGCCCAACTATACTTGGCACCTAGTAATACTGTTCCACTGGGCAGATTCAAACAGAATTACACCAGCTTCGACAAGAGTGCACATCCTAAATGAGAAGGGTTCCTCGCCTTACAGACCATATTGGGCTCTGCCCTCCATTACGTAATTGAATAGTAATTTATTGCAGTACTGATTGTCTTTATTACAATACTCTGTCCATTTTGTATTCGTACAAATGACATGTTAATTTATTTTTTTACTATATTCATCCATCCGGGAAGTTTTAAAATAAACGGCGGATCAAATCATCCAAGTGCCCAACATATTAGGCCTACCAGTTTTAGATTCAAGGAATATTTGTACAAATGAATTCCCATCTTGGATGACATGTAACAATTATTACACCATATGCCAACCTGTTTTCATTGTAACTTCCTTTATTTATAGCCTATACACACTCTGTGCATTTTTATTATAAACTTAAACAGTTACACTCTGCACATACGTCACATGACCCTCAAGTCACATCATCACTGGTTATCGTCTCAATATATCTTTAACAAGAATAGTCTTTTAAAAAGCAAACTGGCTGATCGAGGATGTAAGTACTTAATATGTCAGTGTAAATACGTGAGTTCATAGGAAACCCTCTCGGATTAGAGAGTAATATTTCAGGCATCAACCATACTCTTCATCAAAAACCTTTAATTTTGAAATATCAAAAAAGAGTTTAGAAATCCACCCCTGTTATGGTTGTTCCAGTGTACAATGTGGAACGTTGTTGGGTAGTTTATCAATCACATAGGATTTCTAAATATTTGAACCACAGTCCATTGCAAAAAAAACCGATGATTAACAAAATTTTAACACTACAGGAAAACAGGTTGTAACCCGACTAGTCCCTTTTAACAGACAACCATCGCTTAGCGAGGTGTTAGTACTTAGTATGTTAGTGGTAAATACTTGAGATCATAGGAAACCCTCTCGTATATTAGAGAGATGATATAACGCACATATGTATTTTCAGCATCAACCTTAATTTTGAAATACCACTGGGTTGAAAATGCTAGCTTTTATAATGCTATAAAACAGCCATAGCGCATATCCATTTCATAGGTGAGTGCCCCTCGTTAGATTGGGGTAGTTATCATCAAATTAGATTCCTACAAATAGTTACCACAGCATTGCACGGAGATTCAAAATTCAAAACTTACAGGAAACATGTTTTTAAAACAATCTTGTCACTATGAGGCAATGAAGTATCACTCCTATTTTCACAGTTTAAATAGCTTTTCATTCACAAGTGTATTTAGAAAACACACCCATGATGTTGTGTATAATATGATGATACCCTAAATCACCAAGACATTTCATGTCAATGCATGTACAAGTACATCCCACTGAACTGTGCCCTTGGTTGATGAGCAGTTTGTAACTCGAGGTGTATCTATCTGGGCATTGTACACATAATGGTACGCTCTCAAAACCATGGGTCATATCATCCATTACTGTCAATGAACTGAGAAGTTAGCCACTGTGTGATGGGTACGCTGTCATCCAATCATAAAGTTTTGTTCTAGCTGCTTAGGAAATGTAATGATTTCCTAGTGGCATATACCATGTTCCTTAAATTCTTAAAATATTGGAACCAGAGGACGTTGCACTGCTACATGATAACAAACCACCCACTCGGTCCGGACTGTGATAGTTCTTCAATCATTTGCTTGCTACACATATGCGAGGGTAACTTGCAATGCAGTGGCTTTTTCATACTAATCTACTACTCTACTCCGATTAGACTAGAATCTCGATTGGACAATAACAGTAGTGTATAGAGCATATTTCCAAATATTTCCTCTTCCTCCTTCTTCCTCCATGGCCCCCGTCCCTCTCCTCCTCTTTCTCTTTCTCTCATCTCACTCTCCCCTTTTTTGTCTCGGAGCTCACTCTGTCCGCGCTCTTAATTACTTCTCTCTTAATTACTTCTCTCTCGCACGCATACACACATCCTTTTACACGCATTCTCCAGGAACATCAAGAAGCGGCTATACTTAACGAGTAAAAACAGTGGAAAAACTTCCGAGGGGCCAAAAGAAAACCTTCCTCTCCTGGCCTGCCACATTTTCTCATTTTTGTCATGGTGTCTGGCTGTCGGTCGCCTCACTGGAACAGTGGGGTGTTTAAAATTTTAACACCAGTCTGTGCCAAACGGGTTGTGGTAGTTTCCTGGGTTAAAAATTTTAGAAATTTTAACAAAAAAACAAAACTGATTTTAATAATTTTAATTATACATTTTGTGGTCTGTTTATGATTTGTTAGAGGCTAGCAGTTACATAGAACAAAAAATAACAAAATCTACATTTTCATAAATATCACACGTTGCAAATATAAATGTTAACTACAAGTTTGGGTTAATTAACACAAAGGGAGTGGGTCCCCTTATTGACTCCAGTAGAGTGATTAATACACCATTAGTTGGCATTTGGCACCCGGCATGTAAAATTAAACACCGAGCGTGTCACCTAACACCAAATTTGTCTTAATATTGCACCAACATGGTGGTATTGTAACACCGGAAATGGGTGTAATCTCTAAACAACAGTGGGTGCAGTCCCCTATTGACTCTAGGAGGGAGTGTAAAATTAACTCAACCCAAGTGTTAAAGTAACAAACACCCATTTTTGCCAGTGCTGTATATATCTCGCTATCCTGCAATATCTCGCTCTCATTTATCTCCCAATCATCATGGTACAATTATACCATCGTATGTGGTATCACACAGTCGAATCAATGACTTTCTGAAAATATTCTCCCTAATTTGCCACATGTAAATGTGATTTGAACACAACTTGAACTTGTTTAAGTAAGGGGTGAAACCATACAAACACCCACCTCTTGATCATCCGTGATTTTTTTTTTGCGGTTATCATCTTACAATGTTTAGTCCGTTTCGTTAGACACAGGGATGACGCGACACGACGGTCATTTCGCGCCTCCCCACTTGCAGTTTATTTAATCTGTATGGTATAAATAATTTTAATTATAACGTACCATTAGAAATCCAGGTGGAGCATCGAAGTTCGCTAATAATATTTTTTTCAAATTGCATGGTCTTGACAAATAATGTCAATGATCAAAATAAATTTGAAAAAGGTCCCTGGCCTAAACGAACAATACCCATTTTGTCAGGGTGTATACCCCACTATTTGCTGGAGTCAATGATCATGTAATAACAACACCGTTGGTCCGTATATTCAGGGAAAAATATCCCGAAAAATATAATGACATTTACTTCCATTTTCAGGAAAATGTGCACATCAATACTAGACTTAAGACACAACGTAGAACTGACTTTTAAAAAAAATTTAGAAGATTTATTTCGGATAAATTATGGTACTTCCCAGGGCCAGGGTGCGTAACCTTTGTTCTTATCCGAGTATCTTTTTCCCGCTTTCGCTCCATGGCCTAGAAGGTGCATGTTGGATTTTTGGCAGAAACCTGGTAGATTGGTAAATTAAAAGGGTAGTTGGGGTTTTTCATGTGTTGGGTATAATTAAGGGGTATTTTTGGGATACCACCGTATGGGGATGCTTAGCTTATGAAGTTGTTGGTTTTTGTATGGTATGGTAGTCCGAGATATGTACATTTAAGGGTATGCTAAGATAATGGTATACAAATATTAAATACCTTTGCATGGCCGTACGCGGTTTATAGTTGGGGATGCTAGACCTAGAAAAAATTACCTGCTTTGTAAGTGACCTGCCCCCTAAATTTCCTTTTTTGATACTTGATTAAACGTCCCATCACACAAAAAGTGGACTTTTTTACATGGGTCAAATTATCTCTAAGTTTTGCCCTTTTAAACAGCAAAATCACAAAAAGTGGACCTTTTTGTGGAATTTTGTTGCAACCCACCCCCACCCCCCTTCCACGTACGGGTCTGAGTGATTTGGGTTTGTTTACAGGGTATATGGTATGCAATGTTGGATTTTTGGTAATGGGAATAGTTGTTGATTCAATGTCACTGACTAATATTAAAAGATACTATATTAAGATCCTAGACTTAACTAGGCCTGGGGACAGATCTAATTTAGACGGCCGTATTGGGAACGTATTGTGATCCCCTTAATGACCCCTTGCGGTGACTTGACCTTTTGACCCCTGTACTCAATCACCAATATGTCACCAATTCATTAAATTCTTTTTAACGGTGTTAACAACTTTACAAGGGAATCAATATTATTGAGTTTCAACTCAATCCACGCATGTCAGGGATTTGAACCTTTGCCCCTCTATAACGTGACCCTGGGTCACGAATAGGTCGACTGAATTTTTCTGTATTTACTTATCCCGATGATTATTCCTGTCCAATTTCAGTGTCAAAATCGGAGCTTGTTTGTAAATTTTGACTCTTTGACCCTTGAACTTGAATCTTTGGTGTCCGATACTATCATCGACCTCTTCTACTATTAATGTTAAACCTCACGTGTAATAATGACGGGCTTTATCTGTCCCCCTTAGGCTAAGATAAATCCAATTTCGTCTTATTTTTAACATTTTTTTGCAAAATTGCCTTTTGACCCCTTTAATGACCTTGATCCCGGTATAAAAAAAACGCCATCGTGTACACACCAAAATTGCAATTGTTCCAATGAAATAAAAAATTCCTACTATGCTTGTTCTGGAAATAAAAATTCTTGAAATTATTTACCTTAAAACCGGAATTGACCTTAACTGACCTTTTGACTCCAAAATAAAAATACCTTGCAATCACAGAGGGTAACATGAAAGCATAGCTGCAAGTTAAGTCACTGTACTATGTTTGGGTTTTGAGATAAAATTTGTGAATTTTTGTAATTTTTGGTTTTTGACCGGAATTGGCCCCCTTAATGACCTTTGACCACCCCTTTCCGAGCACAGCGTTTTGTGAAGGGTCTAAACTTGCTCCGTATTATGAGTTCAGTGACCATTCAATGTTTCATAGATCAATAGCTATTTTTTGAAGATTTTTAGAAATTTTTCCCATTAAAACCGGAAGTGCCCCCTTAATGACCCCAGAGTGATGAACTTCGACCCTAACTTTTGTGAAAGGGTCCTAGCTGTTACATATGCATGAGTCACTTTTACCATGCAATGTAAACTGTAGGATAGATATCAGTTTCAAGAAGAAAATCACACTTTTGACCCCTGTGACCCCTAGATGGAACTTCCGATGATGGGTATAATGGTCATATGTCATAAAATGGGATGGCTCAGCGGTCCTATGGTTGGGGCAACTCTGTCAACATAGGTCAGTCTACGTCAAACCATGACAAAACCAGAAGCATTTTGAAATGTTGCCAGAAGAAGAAGAAGAACATGACCTGGGGCCAGACTGATTTCAAGACGGGGCCGTATTGGATGGATGGTGATCCCCTTAATGAGTGACTTGACCTTTGAACCCCTGTAACTTCACCAATTGTCATCAAATGTCATAAATGTATTTTTAACGTGTTAACAACTTTACAAGACACTATTGTTGCGTTCACTCAATCCAAGCATTAGGGATTTGACCTTTCAACCCCTATAAGGTGACCCCTAGGTCACGGATGGGGTCAACTTTATTTTTCTGGGTATTTATGATGCCACAGGATTATCCCTGACAAATTTCACAGCTCAATCGGCAGGCCTGTTTGTAGATTTTGAAAAAACCCCCTTTGACCTTGAACTTTGACCTTTGGGGTCGAGACTATCATTAAGACTTCTTTTAAAACCATTAATGTTACATCACTGCTGCAATAACAGGCTTTATCTGTCTTCTATAGGTTGATATCGCCAATTTGGTCTATTTTTAGCATTTTTTTGGCAAAATTGAACCTTTTTTATTTTTTTTATTTTTTTTATTCGGTTTTTTGGTAAAAAAAAACCTCGTGTACCAACAAAAATTGCATTTTTCATGCAAATAAAAAATTCGACTATGGCTTAGCTCTGGATATAAAAAAAAATGAAAATTTTGGAATATAATTGGTTTTTGACCGGAAGTGACCATCTTAATGACCTTTGATCCTGAAATCATGTGGACAACCCAAAAACCCTGCCTGGTAACAAGACATGTGCTCTAATGACGTCACTTCTGATACGGAAGTGGTACAGGACAAGACACGATTTTTTGAATTTTTTTCACAATTTTGGCTTTCAAACCGGAAATGACCCCCTTAAAATGACCTTTTGACTCCTAACCCTGAACACCCTATATGAAGCAATGGTAAGTGGTTCCTCTGAATCAATTTAGTCCAAAACTTGACTGCATTAAAAATTGAGATTTTTTAATTTTGAACAATTAAATTACACCACTCCCAGCATGTCAGGGTTTACCTTTGGCACCGCTATAAAACGTGACCCCTGGGTCACGAATAGGTCAAAACTGTAATTTTCTGTATTTACATCTCTCGAGGATGATTCCTGTCAAATTTCAGTTCAAGTCGGAGCTTGTTTGTAAATTTTGCCTTTGACTTGAACTTTGACCTTTGGGGTCGAGAATCATAGACTTCTTTTACTAAATTAATGCGACAATCACTGTAGTACGATGGCCTTATCTGTCTCTATAGGCTGAGATAAATCCATTTGGTCTTGTTTTTTAAATATTTTTTTGGCAAAATTGACCGGAGTTCCCCCTTAATGACCCCAAATTGACCACCCTCGACCCCTAACTTTTTGTGAAGGGTCCAATCTGCTTCACATGCCTGAGTCACGTTACCATGCAATGTAACCTGTAGGCGAGGAGATACAGTTTCAATAACATCACACCGTTTGACCCCTGTGACCCCTATAGATGACCCCGATTGGGGCCAAAGTCATATGTCATGAATGGGATTACTCAGCGGGTCATTCGGTGTAAGTCTGTTCAGAATACGTCAAACCATACTGAGCTAGACGTAATAATGAAGTGTTGCCAGCAAGAAGAAGAGAAACAGACCTGGGACCATATCTAATTTACAAGACGGCCGTATTGGGAATGTATGTGATCATCTTAATGACCCCCACTGAGGGGACTTGACCTTTTGACCCCTGTTAACTTCACCAATATGGCACAAATGTCATAAATGTAGTTTTTAACGTGTTAACTACTTAACATACTAGGATCAATATTATTGAGTTTCAACTCAATCCAGTAGTCAGTGATTTGACCTTTGCACCTCTATAACGTGACCCCTGGGTCGCGAATAGGGTCAACTGTAATTTTCTGTATTTACGATATCCCGAGGATTCCTCCTGTCAAATTTCAGTTCATCCGGAGCTTGTTTGTAAATATTTTGACCTTGACCTTGAACGTTTGACCTCTTGGGTCCAGACTATATAGACCGTCTTCTACTATTAATGTTACATCACTGTAGTAATAACGGGCTTTAGCGCGCTGTCCTCTATAGCTGAGATAAATCCAATTTGGTCTAATTTTTAAATAACATTTTTGGCAAAATTGAAACCTTTTGACCCCCCTTAATGACCTTTGATCCCGGTAAAAAAATCTCGTTATCCAACAAAAATGCATTTTTCCCCATGCAATAAAAAAATTCTACTATGCTAAGTTCTGGAGATAAAATTCTTAAAATTATTTACCTTAAAACCGGAAATGACCTTAAATGACCATTTGCCCCTCGCAAAATAAAAATACCTAGCATACGCCTGTAACAATGACATCATATATGCAAGTTTAAGTCACTGTACTATGTTTGGTTTTGAGATAAACATTTTTTGAATTTTTGGAATATTTTGTTTTGACCGGAAGTTTCCCCCCCTTAATGACCTTTGACCCCCTGCCGAGCACAACATTTGTGAAGGGTCTGAAGCTTGCTTCGTATGTATGAATCACGTAACCATGCATCGTTGCATATACCAGATGCTATTTTTTGAAGATTTTTTTGAAGATTTGTCACATTAAGACCGGAAGTGCCCCCTTAATGAACCCCAATTGACCCTCTCGACCCAAAACTTTTGTGAAGGGTCCCAAGCTGCTTCTCATGCATGAGTCACGTACTGTGCAATGTAAACTGTAGGAGGAATCAGTTTTTTAAAAAAAAATCACCACACTTTGACCCTTGACCCCTAGATGACCCAAACAGGGGTCAAAGTCATACGACATAAATTGGAAGAATTAGTGGTCATTGGTGCAAGTCCTAGTTAGCAGAATACGTCCAACCCCGTCTGAGATAGACGAAATAATTGACGTGTTGCCGAAAGAAGAAGAGACGAAGAAGAATCAGAAGAAAGAACCCACAAAACAGAACAACGGCCAGAAGGCCGGCTTGTAAGAAAGAAGAACCCATCAAACAGAAAACAAGACGGCCTGAGGGTCTTGTAAAAGAATAACGCATCAAAAACAATAACAAGACGGCCTGATGGCCGTCTTTGTAAACACACATTTTATTTCCAAATGTATATAATGGACCTTCCAAACTCCATAGCTAAGACTGAACTAACCCCCCCCCCCCCAACCTAACCAAAGTTTAACACCAAACCACCAAGCCTGTCTGAACTTAATGCCTACTACATAGCGAAGAATGCAAATTTCCCCTGGAAACCAGACCTATTCCCGAAATTACAAGTGTCCGAAAACAACCGGATTACTGCATGAAGTTATATACAACATTTGGAGAAGTGCCTCGATCCTCAAAGATGGAAGGTCGTTAAACTATCCTCATCTCCAAAGAAGAGAATACACGTGATCCATCCTGCTTCAGAGACCCCTCAACCCTGAGAATTCCAGTGGGAACCTTGATGGTCATCCTTCTTACTCAAAGAACTTGAGATCTGACATTATATTGACAGAATCCGTGGAGAAGGACTTCATGGAAAATATATAGGATATCTTGAACACACAGTAGTAAGGTGGGTGATAGAGTTCGACAACTCTTCCTTTTTC
>JAMKCH010045493.1:0-11834 GCA_023653785.1 Ophioderma brevispina | reverse complement strand
AACGAGAGAGGTTTGGTTTAATTGTTACAAACATGTTTATGTACACTCATTTGTTACCATTTGTATATTTGAAAAACTGCTTGTAGATAAGTGTAAATGTATCCATATATGGCATATTTATGTATATAGTGAGATTAAAAAGTGTAATGGAAAAGGAACATGAGAGATAATATAATGCAAGTCTAGGGATGTAGTGCAAGGAATGGATGCTTTTATGTCAGATATTTGCAGCTGAATGGTGGTGTTTCTGTTAACTGCCCCCAGCACTACCTTCCTTTCATACAAGATTTCTAATTAGCTAATTATGTCATTATATTCATTTGAATAACAAGTTGAAAGGCAGCTTCTAATATTTAAGCTCCAAACCTCATCATCCCTACCACCTTTCTTTCCTTGTTGCTTATTGGCTCAAAAAATCACATAAGTTCCATTGTGACCAATCAGCAATCACATTAGTTCCATTGTGACCAATCAGCAGGTGGTACTTATGGGGTTAACTATAAAAATCAAATCAAATGACTTCAGACCAGGATTTAACAGTACAGAGTTTCTTACAATTGAATGTGCCAAGAAAAAAAGTGAATACTGGTATATAGATTTTTATGCGACTTCCATTGGTGCATAGTACAAGCCGTAATGCCATGCTTATATTCTTGCCTGGGGTTTGAATGCATTGATGTCACTGACCCGAGGAAGGTAAATGGAGTATAGATCCCTTGATCAAACTCTGGGAACAAAGATTCAAAGGTGTTTTGGGGTTCCCTGATGTTAAACGTTTTTTGACTTGGGCTTTACACTTCAAAGCTCCGGCATTTTGGGGAAGGGAAAAAAAGGGTAAGCACAGGATCATAATTGAGAACTGTCTCAATTAAATCGATGTGCATGTCCAATTACTCGCCTTATCATACGGAATATAAAAATGTATAGGTTGTTATACATCCGACCTCAAATGAGGACGCTGTAGCCAAACATGTCAAAAGGTGAACACACTTTTAATCAAGGTCATTTTGTTAATATGATCCAATTTTAAAGATGCAAGTGTCTAATTATGTTTTTCCTGCATGAGAAACTTTTAAATGCAAAATGGCAGCTATTTCAAGTTGAGAGAATTTTGTAATGTGAATTTGGTAGGCTGTGTTTTGAGAGGCAGGTACTGTGAAAATTTCAAAAAGCAGTCTGATTTTCATAGATAGGAAGTGATTACATGTATCTAGTATGTAGCATTTACTTGTTTCTGAAAGGAAGTGGTACAATATGGATTATTTTCTGCAGGATGATATCGACGTGAGTGTGTAAACTTGAAGATTGCCAAAATACCAAGATAAATTTGAAAAGTATTGTCTGATCAGGTGAAATAATTTTGCTCTAAATCATTGCCAAAGAAAGGAAATTGTGTTATATTTATTCACATTTTATTATTTGATTTTTTGCTTGGTGGTTTTAAAGTTATTGATGTGTTGCTGAAATTATGGGTGACTTGGTACAGAGGCATGCACACCAATGGGTCATGGCAGAATCTGCCTTCTGGTATATCAATGACAGGGGCGGATCCAGGATTTGAAAAACATCAAAATTACCGGGGGGGCGGAAAGGCTGTTACTTGTACAAAATGGGCTGATTTGCAAGATTTTGCAGAATTACTGGGAGGCGCGAGCCCCCTCCGCCCCCTCCCTGGATCCGCGCCTGAATGACCTACCTTTCAGTGTTAAATTTGGTATGGAAATGGGCCATTTTTTTCCAAATCCCCCAACTATACAATGGGGTATGTTGAAAGTGCTGAACATTGATGAAGAAAGCAAAGAATTGCATTTTGTGATCATAACACCACCTTTTTATGGTTTATTAGATATCCTTGTTCAATTCCATAGGTAAACAGCAAGAAAACTACCAACAGCAACAAGCTGAAGATATGGCCTGGATCTCTGAAGAGATTCCATTTAGAATATAAGAGTACAGCAACAGTTAACAGGCCATAAGAAATCAATTCCATAATTACAGTTAATTTTGATGGTTCGTTTTGATATTTTGAGCAGATGTTCATATCACAATACCCCATAGGCCACAGTTGTGTATTTTTTGTCTATGAACGGGAAATACAGAATAGACTATTTGCGCGATCCCCGAAATGCATCTCATTCGGTGCCCATTTCCATACGGGAACTTTTACCAGCCTCAAGTCGGCTAAAAACATACGGTTAGGAGCGTAACAAAAATACCAGAAAACTTACGCTATCTGTGACGTTGCACTACAATTGTGTAATCACCCGTCAGGTGACAAGTAGGGCACAGTAACGATCGAAAATATCACGTTTTGTCGTGAATTTCAACACCAGTGCCTCGATTGTTTTTTGTTCCATAGATATTCTTCTACATTTTGGTAAGATAAACTTCACGTGAAAAGGTACTTTGTATTGTAATTTTAGGCACTGTTCGGCGACGCGAACGAACAACAAATTTTTGGTGTAAACATGACCTCTGGTACAAGTTCCCGGATGGAAATGGGCACCGAATAAAAAAAAAAAAAAAAAAAATGAACATTGATGAAGAAAGCAAAGAATTGCATTTTGTGATCATAACACCACCTTTTTATGGTTTATTAGATATCCTTGTTCAATTCCATAGGTAAACAGCAAGAAAACTACCAACAGCAACAAGCTGAAGATATGGCCTGGATCTCTGAAGAGATTCCATTTAGAATATAAGAGTACAGCAACAGTTAACAGGCCATAAGAAATCAATTCCATAATTACAGTTAATTTTGATGGTTCGTTTTGATATTTTGAGCAGATGTTCATATCACAATACCCCATAGGCCACAGTTGTGTATTTTTTGTCTATGAACGGGAAATACAGAATAGACTATTTGCGCGATCCCCGAAATGCATCTCATTCGGTGCCCATTTCCATACGGGAACTTTTACCAGCCTCAAGTCGGCTAAAAACATACGGTTAGGAGCGTAACAAAAATACCAGAAAACTTACGCTATCTGTGACGTTGCACTACAATTGTGTAATCACCCGTCAGGTGACAAGTAGGGCACAGTAACGATCGAAAATATCACGTTTTGTCGTGAATTTCAACACCAGTGCCTCGATTGTTTTTTGTTCCATAGATATTCTTCTACATTTTGGTAAGATAAACTTCACGTGAAAAGGTACTTTGTATTGTAATTTTAGGCACTGTTCGGCGACGCGAACGAACAACAAATTTTTGGTGTAAACATGACCTCTGGTACAAGTTCCCGGATGGAAATGGGCACCGAATAAAAAAAAAAAAAAAAAAAATGAACATTGATGAAGAAAGCAAAGAATTGCATTTTGTGATCATAACACCACCTTTTTATGGTTTATTAGATATCTTTGTTCAATTCCATAGGTAAACAGCAAGAAAACTACCAACAGCAACAAGCTGAAGATATGGCCTGGAACTCTGAAGAGATTCCATTTAGAATATAAGAGTACAGCAACAGTTAACAGGCCATAAGAAATCAATTCCATAATTACAGTTAATTTTGATGGTTCGTTTTGATATTTTGAGCAGATGTTCGTATCACAATACCCCATAGGCAACAGTTGTGTATTTTTTGTCTATGAACGGGAAATACAGAATTGCAGATTTCTTCCAGAATAAATTGAAACGTGCACATAAAATTAGGCATGCATACTATGCTAACACCGAAGGTACAGTTCATAAAAAAAAAATCAACTTTTTTTCTGTATTTTGGGGGATGAGGTTGTGGATCACAAAATGCCCCTCTAATAACCAAAGAGTTTTCAAATGTTTTGAGCATTTAAATAGATTACATTGGTTCTGAAAAAGAAGACAAACAAACGATAACGAAACCTATGTGTCTTAATGGACTTATAATATGAACATAGGATGAGGAAACGTCTAAAGGGTATTTTATGTATGGAACTTTACTATCACATTAGCTGCTTAACCCCCTAGGCACTAGTGAAATTGATTGGCTGATTACATCTTATAACCCTATGAACAACCAATCAAAAACATGGTAAGAAAAACTTCAAGATGTATACAGATATGTAGGTCTATTTTGATTGGTTACTCAGAGGTTTTATCATATTATATCATGTAATGAGCCAATCAGAGATACTGTAAGAAAGGTGGTAGGTCGGGGGGGGGGTTTCAGTTCACAATCTGTTAGTCTTTGTACTCTTGTATCTATCACTGTTTATCTAAGCATTTTTATTTACTCTTTCTACCAAAGTTTGAATGATATGTGTGAACCCAGACACAAAAGAGGTAAAGTGCAATAAATGTAAATAATGTGTTACTTGGGGGTTATACAGTATTTAAGTTAGCATAATTTGCCATTTTCATTCTTCTTCAGTTTCAAAATATATTTTAAAAGTGTTCAAAAGTAGTTTATACTTAAGGATAGTTTTAAGTTATTGCTAAGTTTATATTAAACAGTAACAATATAAACCTGTCCAAAGAGATTTTAAATGTAATTCAAAGGTTTTGCCAGTGATCCATGTATAATTAACAAACAATTTTGGCCCATTCCAGCTTGGTGGATGTTTTTGGGTTGGTTGTGTATTTAGTTTAACATTTGAGTGCATAAGGTGGGGTACATGTGGGCCCAGGATTTTGTTTTTTGCATGCCATGTTTTATTGCTAGATTTCCCCAAGATTTTATGTAATCGCCCAAGTATCAGTTGAGCATATTTTGGTGGAAAAAAACTAAAATGGCATTTTTATACTAATTAGCATAAATAAGCATTTTGGTGGGCTATTCAAAATCTGTTTTGCCCCTTCATTCATACTGGAATAACTTTTTTGAATTTTCAGCAATGTAATTGTATTTATGCCCTACTATTATGAGCCAAATTTTATGTAAAAAGTCCTTTGGGAAAGTGATTTTTCATTTTTGGCCAGAAAAAATTGCTGCGCGTCATAAAAATCAGTTTTTGGACCGCCATTTTGAATCTTGAGCCCAAGATAAATTTATGGAAAAAGCTCCATATGTATCCCCTTTTAAAATTCTACATGGAAGAAATTATTTTTATTTATGGCCTTACACTAACAAATAGCCTAACCCTACAGCAAAAAAAGTTACGTGTAGAATTTGTAGGTGTGGGGTACATATGGAACTCTTGCCAAATTGATTAGGCTACTTCTAATTGGACACTCTCTGGGACTGAATCTGATGTCCCTCTTTTAAAGACCTTTGCATGTAAGCCTGGATACATGTGTAGAGGTAATATTATGATTGATAAATAAGTGGTTTTACATTCCATTTTTTAGAAAAAAATGAAAAGAAAAATAAAACACTTAATCGGTGTAATATAACACAAGAAATAAAGTTAGGCTTAGGAAAAAAAGTTTGTCTCAAAAAAGTGAAAAATCCAGATGCGAAATGCGCTGTTTTTTATTTTTTTTAGATAAGTGCTAATGCAAAATGCAGGATTTTTTTATTGCATTTTTTACTCACTTTTTTCATTTTTTCGGTCACTTTGCCGACTGGGACAAAGTTTCATTTTTTTCTTAAATTTTAAAACAAAAATCTTTCAAGTGAGCATAAACCTAAAAAAAATAATGCGCTAAAGATCAATTTAAAACAAAATGCACTGAAGATCAATTTTAAACAAAATACATGCGATCTTCTGAGACAAAGTTTTTTTTTCTTGGCCTTATCACACCATGCATGCATGCACTAGTATCATGCACATGTGGCTGACTTGTTAAATTAAACATGCACATTTCATTTGGCATTATTTGATTAATCAAACTTTTGTAGCATTAAATTTAAAGTGTTATTCTTAGTTGAGAGATGATCAAGGGAATTGTGTCATGCATCACAAATATTGATTTTGAGTATTAAATGGGCAAAGAGAGTGTGCATATTGTTTTTATTGTGTCGCCTGAACGAATGTTCATGGAGGCACATACTAATCCAAATTCTGTGTGTCTGTATGTCCGTCCGTATGACTCGGTTAACCTTTTTTAAAATGCCCTGCAGGCTAAATGGTATGCCCGATTTACTTAATTATCATGTTTTGAGGAGTCCAAGTGTGTGAAAATATCGGATCCAAAACATGATAATGATAAAATTGGATGATTTACGCCCAATATTAATTGGTCTCGCTATGAGTTTTAAAATATTGGGCTTGACTGCGTCTCGCCCAATATTTTTGCAACTCGTAGCTTGACCAATTAATTTGGGCTTAATCGATCCAATTTTATATCAAACTTGGTAGGATGATAGAGTGAGGTGCTGCAATATCATGTGTAGCTTTTGGCAGCATTATTTGCATATTCATGAATTTTAATTAGCTTATTTGCATATTCTTCAGACATTCAGTTAACCTTTTTTAAAATGCTCTGCCGGCTAAATGGTATGCCCGATTTTCTTATCATGTTTTGAGGAGTCCAAGTGTGGGAAAATATCGGATCCAAAACATGATAATGATAAAATTGGATGATTTCCGCCCAATATTAATTGGTCTCGCTATGAGTTTTAAAATATTGGGCTCGACTGCATCTCGCCCAATATATTTGCAACTTATAGCTCAACCAATTAATTTGGGCTTAATGGATCCAATTTTATATCATCAAACTTGGTAGGTTGATAGAGTGAATTGTGTGTAGCTTTATTCGCATATTCCAGAATTTTAATTAGCTTAATTTGCATATTTTTCAGACATTTCGGTTAATTTTTTGGAAATGCTCCTGCTAGCTAAATGCTATGCCCGATTCACTTCAATCTTGGTAGGATGATAGTGAGGTGCCATAATATAATGTGTATGATTTGCGGTAGCTAATTTTCACTTTTAAATTACAGCAATTTTGTTTTACTTTTTTTAATCACTTCCAGCTACAAACATAAGGACAAACTTCACATAAATCGAAGTGATTGCACAATCAATGCGACAGGCTTGTGGTTAGAGAATCCCCCTGTTGTTTGCTGTTGAAAGCTGCACATTATAATAAGATGGTTTTTCAGGTAAACTGGCTCACGCTAACTTTGGTAGGAGCCACTGATCACATTGATCACACACAAAACCATGGCATATAATTCATACAGGTGCATGAGCCAGGCTCACCGTACCATGGCTTACTAACATGCCCTACTCAGCACATTTTCTATTGTATAGCAAGAGACGATTGCCGATCCCCATAATGCAATCTCGTATTGTGCCCATTTCCATCCGGGACTTGTACCCGATTCGATGTTTCATAATATTCTGTTGTTCATTCACTCGCCGGAGAGTGCCTAAACTACAATACAAGTAGCCTGCCACGTGAAGTTATCTTACAGAAATATAGAAGAATATTATAGGACAAAAAACAATTAAGCGAGGCACTGATGTTGAAATTACTACAAAAGGTGCACTTTTTACCGATCGTAACAGGTGCCCTAAATGTCACCTGCCGGATGAATACAGTTCAACTGTGCGACGTCACAGGTAGGTTTAGGTTTTCTAGTATTGATATTACGCTCTTATCCATTATTTTTTTAGCTGACATGAGGCTGGTACAAGTTCCACAATACAAGATGCATTATGGGGGATCGTGCAAATGGTCTATTGGTAAAATTGTTCATAACAATTGTGAAGCCAGGATTTATATGTTAGGGGGCAGTTATTGAAAAATCTGCCATAAGTATAATAAAAATCACTTTTGTACCAAAATAAGTGATAAAAATAACGTTTTTGATAATTTTTTTTAGGATTTTTGCACTACAAGCCCACACATTTTAAAATGTCTAACAACGGATGTAAAAAGTTAGAATTGAATATTGCCAACAAACAATCCATTTCCCTTGATAATGTTTGTATTTTACTGATGTTATAATCACCATATTAAGTGGATTATGTTTAACGACATTTATGTAACAACTTAATTTAAGCACAATAAGCATGGGTTTATTTTCATCTCAGCAAAATGTTTGTTTTATTTGAGATGGAATAATTTAAGATTGTATGAGGTTGCATTCAATGTCCTATTTATCAGCAAAGTGATTACGTAACTCCCTGGTTACTGGATCGTGCACCTTTTGGGATGCAGGTGCATGCCCATGACTATCATTGTTGGTCAGCAGAGTGATCGTGGTTCGGGACTGGAATAGAGCATTATCCAGTTAATACAGTGATAAGTGTATTACACGAAACTTTGCTGGTGAATGAATTGTATTGATCAAAAGTTTAATAAAATTTTAAAAAAAAGCATCAAATTATTGTCAGGACGGAATGGTCTGCGACCAAAAATAAAATATACTGGAGTGTGAAGAAATAGTGGTGTGTATATTTGATAATATCCTGCTCATTTTTTGACTTTTGAAAGCGCTTACTATTAGATTGGCTGGGGAAAAGACAGGAAGGGATGAGAGAAAGAGGAGAAGAAAAGAAGAAAATAGAAACAATTTGTAGTGGTGGATCACGGGGACGGTGGAGGGGGAATTTTACCCTATAATTTTTTTTTATTGCAAACCCAGTTTAATTTGAAAAAAACAAAAAACACAACAGCTTTTGGCCGAAAGAAAAATAGAGGGGGGTTTTTGGCAATATCTTATATAAATTAAGGAATAATTTGGGGCGAAAAAATCACCCCAAATTTTGACAAAAACCAGCATTTGGGGCCCAAAAGGGACGGGGACTCAAAAATTTCAAGAAGGAGGGACGGAAGGTGAAACACTAAAACCTACCACACCTACCACATTAACCATTCACACACCTCAAAAAACCCCAACGCAGAGATTTAACTTTTTGAAAACCACAAAAATTTCACTTTAACCACCCCCCCCCCCCCCCCCCCCCCCCCCCCCCCCCCCCCGTTGCCCCCAAAAAAAAAGAGGTCTGGGGCCGCCACTGCCGATTGTGCTTTTAGAAAGCACAATATATCATGCGGTGCCACTTGCTGCTTGTGTGACCTTTGCCCCAAACCTGTTGGACACATAAGGTTGGGTCAGAAAGTTTTTTTTCGACCAAAGTCTGCTGGATTATAGCAATTGAATGGCATAGGGTTTTTGTCAAGATTTTTGTGCTTCAAAAGCCACAAATATGGGCAAAAGAAATCACAAAATGGCCAAAATGACACTTTGCTGACCACTGATCATATTCTATATCTGTATGTACACCCCAAGGCACTGGCCCATAGATGAATGATGGGCAAGACCAGCGCGTGCTATTTGTGGAAGAATAAGGAGTTCTTAGATTTTGGCCAAAATTACCACTTGCTGACCATTGATGCTAATTCTGTGTACACCCCATAGACACTGGCCATAAGCAATATGTATGCATGAAGGGCAAGATCAGTGTGTGCTATTTGTAGAAGAAAGATTTCTTAAAATTTTGGCCAAAATAGCCAAAATGACCACTTGCTGACCACACGTGTGAGATTCTGGCCCGATATTATGATCCAGGATCATAAGCAGTTAAATTATCTCATAAGGCAGCTATTCACTATTTTCTACTTCAATTGCCAACTCTGTTTTCATTGCAATCTTTAACTACAAGATAAAATAATAATGAAGTAAAATACTACGCCTGGAGTGGGGATCGAACCCACGATTTTCGGATTACAAGACGAGCGCCAACAGACGCACGCCACACAATACGAGCCAGCAGAACATCGCTCTTTTGTAATACTAGTCTTAAATACATTAACTTCGGGCCCAAAACTCAATAGCTTGCTGACCACTGATGCTAATTCTGTGTACACCCCATAGACACTGGCCATAGGCGATACCCAGAGGGTGTTTTGAGTCAATCCCACAATGCACCAGTTTTGGGAAATTTCACATGTCAATAGGGTCATGTGATCAAATGAAAATCCTATTCTTAACACATAAAAACCCCGACTTTAATGCTAATTTAGCCCACAAAGCGTGCGTTAGTACTTAGGGAATTTTTAGCATGATTATGTAATGTCTTGTGCTTCTTAAACTTTTGGACCACTTTTTATCCCTAAGTATCTCTAATGGCCGCAGCTGAGATGCTGTTCACCCTGTTGTCCCTGTCTGTCATTAAGTTGGGGATGTCAGATGGATCCTGCTGGATGTCTCGAGCAATCACATCAATGTAGTTAAAGGGGCCCCTATTTTGGCACGGTAACTTCCAACATATGACGTCTGAGACTACTTGGTCAATCGCACGATGATGGTGACCGGCAAATCGTGCACGGCGTTGGGCAACACAAGAAGAAATTGGAGGGATATCTCCATATATCTGTGCTTTGGTCATGTGCTCACGCCAGGATATGTTTTGTACTCGCATAAGAAGCCTGGTGTAGGTGCCATCCAGTCTATCCTGTAGCTCGCACTTCATCCCAAAGTACTGACATGTGTTTAGTACAGTACAGTATAGGCACATTGCTGTACATCGCGGGATTGATTCAAAACACCCTCTGGGCGATGCCTATGCATGAAGGGCAGGATCAGCGCACGCTATTTGTAGAAGAAGGCTTTTATATTTTTTGGGAAAAATGACCAGATCTATGCCATCGCACCGCCGTCGGGCCGGGACCATGGCTACAAAAGTAGCAGCCATGGCCTCAGCCTCTCCAAAATTTCTCCCCGTGTCATCTCTTTAGACCATCATGGACCCACTGCAGCTCAACTTCCTCCAGCAGCTTTTGGAGCACCTGTAGCAGACTGCCCTATGGGGGCCCAAGCTCCCCATTAGTCTTCCACAGGAGACAGCCTCAAGACAGCAGGATCTAAACACCTGGGAACACACCCGCCTAGGCTCACCATTGTTTTTACCCTCTATACTTATGGGGTGCCATTAGGTCCCCCATTCCAGAGGGTCTATTTGCCTGCAGACAGCTGTTGCAGACCATGGAACAATCCGTGCTTGCCAAGTCTCCTGCCAGTTCCCAGCCACGGCCCTTCAGCCAACAGAGCAGGAGCATCCCACCAGAATTGGCAGCTAAGCTGAGAGCTTTGAGACACCCATATCTCCCACTATTGGGAACTGAAGAAGTGACATGCTTGATCGCCTACTACTCGGCGATTGAGCATCTCTTGTCTTGTAATTTGAACAAGACTGCAGCCGATTTTGAAAGAAATGTGGTCTTGTGTAGTTGGGAAGAGGTTGGGTCGCGTCGCGGGTTGTCTTCATGTGACGGTACCTTTCTTGGCGTCAACAACTCGGCGACCAATCGACGAGCAGTCTTGACAGCGACATGTCACAACTTGTGCCGTCGTTTCAAGGTCGGCGACTAATCGGGGACTGAACAAGTGGCGTCGCCAATTAAACATGGTGGATCTTGTTGATTCCATGATGCTGTCGCCTACTGCTCGGCGTTTCAGCATCCCTTGACTCGTTGACGACGGGGATACTCGCAGACTAATCATCCCTGGTCGGGATAAAAATGATAAATTTTGCAAGTTTGAAGAAGACTGTAGCCGATTTTGAAAAAAATGCGGTCTTGTGTAGTCGGGAAGTGGTTGGGTCGGGAGCTGTCTTCTGTGTGACTATACCTTTATGTGTCAAAATAAGGAATAGTTTGTACCACCTGCAATGCATAGTTACCATGTTATGGGACAAAATAGGTCATAGGGCAACATAATCCAATTGGTGTTGACCTTCTATGACCCTTATCTTCGTAAGTAAGCATTTAACATAATAAAAACTATACCTTTTAGGAGTCCTCTTACCTCAGGCAATAATTTGCAAGTATTTAAAATATAATCAGATTAACTTTTAATGTTGACCCCTGTACAAATTGAGATTTTTACCATTTTTGTCAAAAACCAGTGGTCGTGGGTGGTACAAACTATACATTTTTGGAATCCTTATGACTAGACGGACAATATGGCATACATTTCAACGTGATTGGAGCATTTTAAAAATTTTACCCCTGTGTA
>JAMKCH010045492.1:0-12402 GCA_023653785.1 Ophioderma brevispina | reverse complement strand
AAGACAAAAAGGTTATGCTCAGCAGAACTACTTCCCATTTGCACCTGGGGTGACGTGAGACAAGCGAGACAAAGTGTCTTGCGCGGGGACACAACACATTGGCCACGGCAGGGCTCGAAATCGCAATTTAAACGGTCCTGCGCTTTTCCATTGGGCCTCACGTGCTCTCGAATGGATTTGCATTTATCCGTTAAAGTAACACAATTGGAATAGGTCTATTGGATATGCTTTTTTACTATAAGTTTAATTGTGGGAATTCCCAAGCACTTTTGGATTTTCATGATAGGAATTCACATGAACATTTTGGATTTTACTATGGGAATTCCCATGGATTTTTGGAGAAGGGTGTGGGGATAATTCTGAAATAGCCCAAGTGACTATAATCGCTCGCAGGTGTAGGGCCAAAAGGGCTAAATCATAACATGCTATCAGTCCTGTGTGAAAGTAGATATAGTCCGCCGGGAGCCATAGTCCCGGCTCCGTAGACAACGGAATAAAGCGTGAAACTAATGTTGAGTGAATAGTCTGAAGCGAGTTGTAGGTGGACTATGAGTCCGGCGGGCCTACACCGGGTTATAATAATGTACTAGTGGTGAATGTATTTTGAACTTTGTTCAGTACATTAACACGATCTAAATTTTCTTCAACCCCACTTAGTAATTATCAAAGTCCCTTAATTACGTCACAACTCCTTGCAACTGTAAAAGAATATCGGAGATGTTTCAAATAATATGTATCAACGATCAACGCCAACGCGTTCTTACCTTTCTACAATTCGTGCCATCACTGCTTCCACCGATCCATGTTCATCGGACTTTCTGATGTTTTGTTGTGCTACGAGCGGTTTCAATAAGGATATTCAAGTCATTTTGGCGAGTTATTAAGATGGGAGTTTAGGAGACCGCGTTATACCAAAACGAGAGCCAATTGAGTCGATTGAAGTGACATGATATTTTTGAGGATACGAATTTCCCTCAATTAACACGTGATCGGTTGTAGAACACCTACCAAGAACGTTCGAAGATTTATTGGACAAATAAGTTAAAAAGAACAAAATTTCATTTGAACTTGCCTGCTATCGTAATCGTCCCCGTGAAAGAATACTTTGATTTTCCTGTCGTGCACGACAGAAAATTCCAAATCATCATCTTAATGACCCTATTACATAAGAACTGCATATTTGGCTTATCCACTTCAGGTGTGATCTATAAATATGCAAACCCCCAGGTTCGAAAAAAAAATTTGGGACATTTATTTCTGGAAATGTCCTTGCGTCTCTTTAAGTGCTAGTATACATGTAAAATAAGCAGAATTAAAAATGTAAAAGATAATTGCGTGTTTTGGAATGCGAATAGTACAGGTAGTCCCTATGTTAAGGCTGGGTCTACAGGCTATCTCAACAGTAACCTACTGTGGCAACATTAAAATATTTAAGTCAATCGCTTTTCAATTTTATTACCTTTCATCAAAGAAGATGGTACCCTCTCTTTCGTCCCTACTTTCACGTATAAAGGTAAAATCTTCAATATTGCTTTAATAATTTAAATGGTCTCAAATTATTCACCTTCCCACGAGGATCGCAACAAAAAGAAAGTTGGCACACTCTTGTATGTGATTATCGAGATAAACGAGTACAGGTCAATGCCATTGATCTATTGATCTCTGAATTTTAGAAGTATTTTAGTGCAAAATAATTTCATTCTAATAAATATTTGCATAATGTCCAAATATGCGTAGGCACCAAAGGTCAAATGTCACTATTGTGATTTGTTTAAAGAATCCTCCTGTTAGTGGATAAGGAGAGGGCTAAGAAGCCATACTCGTAATTAGTAATTGTGCAATTTTTGACTTTTCTTACCGTAAGAAGCGTGTTCAACAATTAAAAAATACCGTTTGAAAAATTATATTTTTCGGAACAAAATAACGGATAACAGTTGTTGTGCCCCCCAAAAAATCCACTTAAGTGTTCAATTTGTTCATTAACCATAATAGAAGACAAATTCACTGAGAAATTAACCTTTCCTCTCGACGGTCACGGAATTGCTCCGGATGACCCAACTGATGTGCACGCCCCATTCGTTTGTGTCCTACACGCCTATAACAATCATGATACTTTGGACGTGGACTCCATTCCAAACATGGGCGACAACTCAAAAGAAATGATAACTCGTTTGGTTGCACTCGGAACAAGCTTCCTCATGACATGGCTGACATAGTAAATATTGAACAAACACAAGATCCTTGAAGACTCTCCAGTATTAACATAATAAAGGTGGTTATTATGATTATTCCACAGCTTTTACACGCATGTTGTGCTGTTCTGTGTGAATTTAGCTGAAGTGTTAAATACAACAATAAGAGCTGACAACTGTCTGTTCTTTGGATGGACATCATACGTCAATCGAATAAACTGCAAACTTCTTACCTCGTCCCGGACCTCGTCTTGGCGGCAAAATTCATGTTCCATTGAATTATGTTCCAGCATTAAAAAAAAAAGTACTTTAAAGGTGCAACAAGAGATTTCAAATAAAAGGTGTACCTAAAAATGAGAAAATTCTGATTTTTGCACTGGTGTAAATCTTTCTATCAAAAATATCCCAATCTGAAAGGATTAAGCTGAGAACTGTTTCTTTGGTACAAAAATTGTGAAATTTCAAATTTAGGAGAAAATAGGAAATTGAACCTATGTTTTCTATTGAAATAAAATGTTTTCTATTGAAATAAAATGAAAACAAAAGGTGATTTGTTTACGCTTTTTATCTGTAGCCAAATAAAAGGTAGGGACTTTACTGAGTGTCTAATCTATATGAAATCACTACATATCACAGAAAATATGGAGGACTTGAAATCTCGTTGCACCTTTAAATAACTTGTCAAAATTGAGTTGTTTAAACCATGGACGTGTTTAAATGCTGACTCAGATTTCGAAAATATTTGTGTGTGTATCATTTAAAGGAACTTTAAGTGATTTGCTATAAGAAAATCGAAAAAATCATCAAAAATCAGATTTTTGCATGTCTGAAACAAATTTAAGTATCCTAATATACCCTACATTGTGATAAGACCAAAAACAACCTAATGAGGACAAAATTGGATATTTTAATCATTACTGTCCGTACGGACACTTTTACAACACCTAATTGAATGGAGAGTCATATCTTCGATACTGTCGCTTTCTTCCTTTCCTTCTAATTTTTAAGTTCGAAAAAATAAAGTTCGGGAATCCTACAGACTAATTCACTTTTAAGCTATTCCAGCAACTTTCAAAATGTTTTGACTTTCTGGGTGGATCACTGATAGCGTCTTTAAGAATATTCAAGTAAGATAGGGTGATGTTACAAGGTGTAGAGCCACTAGAGGTGCATGTTGCATTATGTAATGAAGTTGGTCATCATGCTCGAGATTGTAGATCTAGGCCTTATGCAAATAAAATAAGTGCACTGTATGAGACCAGAGGGTATTGAGTCAATCCCACAATGCACCAGTTTCGGGAAATTTCACCTCAATAGGGTCATATGATCCGACAAAAATCCTATTCTTAACACATAAAACCCGGACTTTTACGCTTATTTTAGCCTACTAAGCGTTAGTACTAGTCTAGTACTTGGGGAATTTTTCGCATGATCACAGTGGCGTAACCAGCGGGGGGCAGGGGGGCGCAAGCAGAACCCTTGCCCCCCCTTCTGCCCCCCAAATGAACTGACTTTTTGTACAGTGTCTATGGAGAAGGACCCAAATTTGCCCCCTCAAAAAAAGCCTTGGCACCCCTTCCGCCCCCCCCCCCCCATTTGCAAAGGTCTGGTTACGCCACTGCATGATCATGAAATGTCTTGTGGTTATTGAACTTTTGGAACACTTTTTATCCCTAAGTACTGACATGTGTTTTGGTACAGTACAGTATAGGCACATTGAAATGCATTATGGGATTGATTCAAAACACCCTCTGGTATGAGACTAAAGATGAAAGAAAATTTGATGCTTTTCTTAGTAGCATGATGAATAGGCCTAACGTAGAAGTGAAAGCCGCATCGTACATCGTTATCTTCACAAAAGGATTGCGATAAAGCAGCATTAATGATGGTATCAACAGGTCAACCAGAAGAAATTCCAAATACAGGGTGAGTCAAAAAAACTTGACCCGGATTGTGTCCGCCATGTGATATCATCAGAAAGCCTATTTCATTATCTTTAATTTACTGCAAAGATAATTCCAATCGGTTAAGTATAGGCCGAGCTACAGTCTTTTGAATCAAGTAGTCCGGTTTTCATCCTATCCACGGATTCCCATTTAAATGCACGGCGCCCGACTAAGCAAATGTGATTCCGTGGACAGTGCAGAAAGCCGACTGCTGGATTCAAACGACTGTAACTCGGCCTATACCTAACCGATGTGAATGATCTTTGCAGCAAATTAAAGATAATGAACTAAGCTTTCAGATGATATCACATATGTTAGATATATGTTACTTGAAAAAGTAAAAAGTCAAAATGGCGGACAAAATCAGGGTCAAGTTTTTTTTGACTCACCCTGTAGAGGCGTGTACAAATTAGATTGTGGTCATGAATTAACAGTCATTACAGCAGCATGTAAACCATCACGTGACTCAGAAATACATGTAGTAGATGGGTATGTAGAAAAAAGGTAAAAACACTTTATTGGGTCTAACGGTATCATCAGTGGCGTACCGAGGTAGTCGATCGAGAAGGGGCAAAATTTCCAAGTCGTCACGCCAGAGGGGGCAAAATTCGTAAGTCGTCCCAGTGATTTGCTCCAATTAAGTCTGAACTTGACGAAATGCGCGCGTAGCGCGCGAAAATCGCAAAATATACTTGAATTTTGCCCAAATTTAGGCTGAAATTGGTCGAAATTCCCCTAAAAAGAGGGTTGAAAATGCATATTTTGGTCCATATCGTCCCACTTTTTCGAGCCAGAGGGGGCAACTTTCCCCCTGCCCCCCCCGGTCGGTACGCCACTGGGTATCATAGTGAAAGGACGTTTGGTTAAGCCATCGTAATACATATTGATACCCCATATTGGACTGGTGAGGTAACTGCAATGTGTATGGCAAACTCTGTATGATCTCATATTAGGGCAAATGGATGGTATGCGCGATGCCAATGATCCCAAGTCAAACTGGGAATATAATGCCAGCACTGAGGTACATGAGAACGACCAAGCAAGAACTCAAGACATAGCAATAAAGAAAGAAATGGGTGGTGTCGTTGAAACCAGAAGGCAAGTCAAAGCCCGCACTAAATCGATTATAGTCCCATCAGCAGATGAAGAAATACCGACTGCCAAATCACTGAAACAAAGGGAAGACCCCACATTGCGCAGAGTCGTGAAGTAGCAGAGTCCAACTATGTTAAGCATTGTCAGGCTTCTGAAGGTGGTACTTACACCTTTGTGAAAGAGGAATACTTCACTGCTCCAAACATCAACTTTAGGGAGAAATTTTAACAGGTACTTGTGCCACAACAATACAGAAAGCAAGTCATGAGACAATCTTAGGTGAGCACTAACAGACTAAGCAGCCAAAAGAACTATGACAAAATTAGTACTAATTTCTACTGGCCTGGCATGGGGCAGATATAAGATACCTCCAGTCCTGTGATAGCTGCCAAAGAACAATCTCCAAAGGTAGTCACAAAGACACCCTTATGCCCATGATATACTACCAATCGCAGCGTGCGATTGTAAAATCGCTAGTGAAAAAACGCTTGTAGCGTTTTGTCAATCGCTTCCAGCGTCAATGTCGTTTGGAGCGTCGGAGCGATTGAGTTGAATTCAAGTCAACTGGCTTGCGTGGGCTTGCGTCAAGTCGCTTGGGTATGCTAGCGGCTAAAATCGATTAGATATCGGCAGTCGCTTTTCCAATAAGCGACGGAAGTGATGTCATAAAAAATCGCTACGCTCCTTGCGACTGGTAGTATATCATGGGCATTAGGAGAAACGCCCCTCATTGATACACCATTTGAAAGGGTTGCAGTGGATTTGATTGGACCAACACCCCTATATATTAGTCTTTATTGATTATGCAACGCGCGCGGTACCCAGAACCCGTTCCACTCAATTCAAAACCATTGAAACTGAGGTAGTTGCAGAAGAATTGATGGTGATGTTCACTTGTGTAGGTATACCGAAGTAGATTCTTACAGACCAGGGAACCCAGTTCATGTCAAATGTCATGAAGGAATTGAATCGTTTGTTGTCAATCAAGTCATTGGTCTCTACGCCATACCACGCTATGTGCAACGGGGCTGTGAAAAGGTACAATGGGGTTTTGAAATCTAGCCTCTTTGCCTAGCTATAGAGACACTCCTCACATCAGTACCGGTTTTGCACCATTCGAGTTGTTTTATGATCGCTGTGTCCGGGGACCAATGACCATCCTGAGTGAACTTTGGACGGAACAATACAATGAAGGTAAGGTCAAGAGTATATTTCAATACATCATAGATCTACAAGAGCGTTTAGAACTACTTGTCAATAGCAAAGCAAGAAATGCAGACATCCAAAGACAAATATGAAGTACCAGAAGAAGGCAAGACCATGTCATACAAAGAGGGTGAAGAGGTATTGTTACTACTACCTATATAGGCGCCAACAAGTTACTCATGCACTGGAAGAGCCCATTCAAAATTGTTAAGATACAACAGGATGAACTACCAGATTGATATGGGCCATAGAAAGCAGATTTCCACTTAAATCTGTTGAAGTACCACCAAAGGGAAGATGGGCAGACAGACGATCAACAAGATGTTTTGGACATTGCAGCTGTAGCAGTAGTTGAAGAGGAAGTAGACGAGGAAGCCAGGGACGATCGACATTTTAGAGTAACCAGTGAAGAATTGTTACATTTATCCTCACTGACACCAAATGCAAAATACACCTACAGAGATGTTAATGTCGGCAATGATTTGGATAACTCACAAGCTAATGAAATCAAACGAGAACTGTGCCCGGTACTGGGTAATTTTATAGATACACTGACAGACATTCCAGGAAAGACTGGTCTTAGAGAGCACGCAATGATGAATGCCTGTCCGATGTGAACCGTACCCTGTTCGACATGGATTGGAAGCTCAAGTACAGAAGGAGATAGTTCGCCATGTTGGAAATGGTAAGCCCTAGAAACAGTCCATATACATGTCCATTAAAGGGGCATTTCGTGCCGGATTTCTTGATCCACAGCCTCGTCCCCCCTACTTCCCTAAAAAAGTTGAGATTTTCATATCATCTGAACGGCTAACATTAGTAATCCATGTGTGCCAAATCTTACGTGCAAATTCGGTCGTGTCTGTAAGAAATTTGCGATTTTGTATTTTCTGTCCGTAAACAGGAATTATAGCACAGTGGCCTATGATACCGTGGGAAACGAGCATTTGCTCATAACACAAAACCGCAAAGTCGGGATCAGCTAAAAACTTGTGAATAAGCTTTTCTCAAGGAAAACTAGTGAACAATGAATAAAACAGAATGTGCTGGAATCACGAAATGCACCTATTGTGGCTAAACCCGACGGAACTCGGAGGGTGTGCTGTAATACTAGACGTATTTTAATACGTCTAGTTATTGCCAAGACAGTTTTTGATCATGAGCCGATTCCTGACCAGCAAGATATTTTCTCAACTCTCTAAATTTGAGCAAAGGGTATTGGCAGGTACCAATGGAGGAGAAATCAAAGAAATACACCGCCTTTTATGTCCTGGACATGATGGAGGGCAAATTTAGTTCAAGGTATTGCCGTTAGGACCGATGAATAGTGCGACCACCTTTAGCAGAATAATTAGAAAGCTACTCCATGGCATGCAACATGTCCACAACTATATAGATGTTCTTATTCATACTACAACTGGGAAAAACATGTTGCAATACTGAAAGAGGTATTAAAGAGGCTAAGAAAGGCAGGAATGACAGCGAAACCTTCAAAATGACATATTGGGTTTAGCAAAGTTGGATTTTCTCGGTCGTGGTAATTGAAAAACATTAAACATAAACCTGACAAGGCGGGGTTTATTAGAAATGCCAAGCGACCAGAAACAGAATCAACTGAAACCATTTCTGGGACTCGTGGGACACTATATGAAATTTATCCCAAACTTTGCAGCAGTGGCCATCCCCTTGACTGATAAAACTTAGTCTTTGTCAAAGATGCCTCAAGCAGTATCGCCGGAGGCGCGTGTCGAAGGCGAAGGCTTCGCCCGAGCGGTCAAAGACGCCTCAACCAGTATAGGCCCTATGTCACTGGGGAAATTGCGTAAAGTAAGGCAAAGTTTTCAAAAATCGGGAAAGTCACCTAAAGTTACCGAATGGCAGATTTTAGAAACTTTGGAAAACTTTGTGCAACTTAAGGATATTTTTGGATATAAATGGAGTACAGACTTTTTCTATTGATCGATTTTTGTCAATGATGACCTAAGCTAATAATTTCTGGAGGGTGTGCAACATTTCGTGCAGTGGCATTTTCTAGAAATCCAATATGGCCGCTATCACTCAAATTCATTAAAATGGCCATAATTTTATGCACTAAATCCAGGTTTTAAAGCACGAGGAATCTTTTGGATCGGTTATTGACGTGATTTGATCACAACATTACCATCAAATCCAATATGGCCACCCTAAAACCCGATATGCCCTGAAATCATTCAAGTGACCATAGCTCATCCAGTATTTGTGATGGAGGCATAATTCTGCGCTCTATACCCAGGAGGAACTCATATGACATTTTAAGTCTGTTAACAAGCTTACTAATCAAGATGGAAGCCAATGTGGCTGCCTTTTAAGAGCTTTACAACTTACAAATTGTAATATATTCATAATATATTGGCCGTATTTTGAATTTTAAGCCATGTTGTCAAAACAAAATACAGATACGAGTTACCAATGCTCAAAGACATACATTCTCATTGCTTTAAATTTTTTATAATCATTTTGGGTGTTATAACTTAATACAATAACAGAGTATCGTAATATATCTAGGGTTTTAAAGAAGGTAGAAAAGCAGCCACATTGGCACCATCTTAACATTTTTGAGATGTCAAAGAAACCAGGGAAATTCAGATTAAGATGTCAAAATGGTCAAAATACGTATTCCCTTACCTTAATTTTACACCTTTGTAAATTAAAATTTAGTTGAGTGTATATATATACCATACAACATATCTGTAGGTTCTTATACTATTTTTAAAGGCGGCTGTATTGGCTGCCATCTGATTTTGAAAATGTCCATACAGAAAAAAGCCAATACGGGGTTTTCTGTGATCAAAATACATGCATCTCATAGTGTAAAGTCATAAAGCATGCATTAGACACGGGAATCAAGCCTCTAAACTGCAAAATGTGCAAAACACTTGACGTATCCGGATGCGGTTGGCAATGCATTATGGAGGGTATTAAAGTAAACACTTGCAGAGTGTGATCAGATTGTAACAGATTTTGAACCACCTTGAGAACATATTTTAGGTGTTGTAACAGATGTATTCAAGTAGCGTAAGTAGGTATAATGATGTCGAGAGCATATTTGACTTTTGGCAGCTAGTAGGGGATCCATGGGTTGGCATATTGACGGGGAACCCTACTCAAGATACACGAAAAGGTTTGAGAAGTTGTTTGGACTATTCGAGGGTGCTGATTCCGAATATGCACAATGCAAAAGGTCAAGTTGGTGGAAAGTGGTTGTAAGGGGAATTAGCCGAATTCCTATTTTTGTAAATATAGGCTTGAAACCATGCAAGATCCACTAATTTGGATTAAAGGTTTGTAAGATTTTTATTAAGAAGTGTGTTATGTCAATTTGAGGGTGCTGATTTCAAAAAGACACCTTACAAATCACCATATGATGGAAAAGCCTGGATTTTTAAAGGGGAAGTACCCGATTTCCTTATTTTTTAAATATAGCGTTATGAACCCATACGCAATATCCATTTTGACTGCTGACAAGGTTTAAGAAGTGTTTTGTTTAACAATTCGAGGGTGCTGATTCCGATATTGCACCATGCAAAATTGTCAGTTGTTGAAAGTGGATTTTATTTTAAAGGGGCATTACCCGATTTTCCTTATTTTTTAATTAGCTTATGAAATACATGTGCAAGACCACTAATGTGAAAGGGTTTCAGCAATATTTTATGCAATTTGAGGGTGTTGATTTCAAATAGACTCCATACAAAAACCACCACATTGGTGGAAAGTGGATTTTTAAATGGGGAATGTAACCATTTTCCTTATTTTTTAAATATAAGCGTTAGTGAACCATCCGCAATACCCACTATTTGACTGAAGGTTTAAGAAGTGTTTTTTGTAACACTTCGAGGGTGCCGGATTCCGAATATGCACCATGCAAAATTTGTTCAGTTTGTTGAAAGTGGATTTTCAGGGGGCATTAACCACCCTATTTTCCTTATTTTTAAAATATATCTTTATTGAAACCATGTGCAAGATCCACTAACTTGACTAAAGGGTTTAAGAAGTATTTTATGTGTCAATTTGAGGGTGTTGATTCAAATAGACTCCATACAAATCAACCAATGGTGGAAAGTGGATTTTAAAGGGGAATTACCCGATTGTCCTTATTTATTTTTAAATAGCATTATCAAACAATGCCCAAGATCTACTAATATGACTGAAAGGTTTAGAAGTGTTTAGGTGAATTCGAGGGTGCTAATTTTGAATATACACCATACAAAATCACACCACGTTGGTGGAAAGTTGATTTTAAATGGGAAATACTTAATTTTCATAGTATTTTTGAAAAAAAAAAGGATTATCAAGGGAAATAATTTGAGAGCACATAGAGGTCCTCTGGAGGATGGGCTGCCTTGATTATCATGTTCATGTAATGTTTGTCTAAAACTGGTCATTAGAATTAAAGGGCACTCTTCTATTGACAAATTAGATTGAAAAATCAAATTTATTTACTTTTACTGCTCCAAATATTGTCCTTTATGTGAGGAGTTTCCAAAGAAGGATCGTATGTTTCATCAGTTTCCAGAGAAAAATAATGTTTTTATCATACTTCCGGTAATTATCATTACTTGTGTACCAAAGTTAATAGTAATTGAAAGAAAACTGTCAGAAAACTTGTTTGGTGTCTAGAGTATTTATTTAAGTGCTTTTTTTAAGTGGGTTGGGTATAAATAGCAATCAAACAATTTCTTTTAGACCCATCAAAATGGCAGGTTTTTACAAAAATATTCAAATTTTGTTGTGATCCCTATTAAAAAGGGACGCATCCCAGCTTTTTCATGCACCCCAATTTCTGAAGAAAATGGTATCCCCCTCGAACAAAACTACACTCACTTCACCAGTTCATTATCTGTTTACGTTGGTAAATTTTAAAACCATAATTATTTACAACAGGGGAATAAGGTTTTACATTATTTCAACGAACTTATTCTTTTCCCGCCTTTTTAGAGAACACACCTACAATCATTATCTTGTTTAAGATCTATTATAAGTGCATTTAGAGTAATTCATCACTTCGAAGAACAAAGGGCAATATAAAGATATGATCCAAACAGTGACGTAACCAGCGGGGAAGGGGCAACCCCAGTTAAATTTTTTCTCTTCTTGCCCCATGAAGCAAGGTAAGTATAGGTTCATTGGGGAGTGTGTGTTTTGCCCCCCCCCCCTCAATGTTCTTCACCCTGCCTACCTGCTCCCTCCTCAAATGAAAATGTCTGGTTACACCACTGGATAAAAAAGAATCTTAATAAGGTTCCAGCCTGAAAAAAATTGTTCATTTTGGTTGAGTAGTTCTCAAGATATGGTCCACTGAAGTCAGCAAAACAGACTTGTCCAAGGAGCATCATTTTTCTTAAAGCAATATTGGCACATTTTTTGAAGAGCGCCCCCAATTTTCAAAATTTGATATTTTTGCACACTTACGTTGTTAATTGTCTAGGAAACTATACCTGCGAACGAGAATGCTAAAAAATGCGTATTTATCACAAAATAAGCGATTTTGTAATTAGAATTGGGATCCCAGGTTGGACTTAACGGCCGAGCTGGAAATGATACGTTTATGTCCGTCCATGATGAAATAGTGCCACCTCGAGAAAAATAACCTCTAACTTGACTTGCCCGAACTATTAAAATAACTAATGGATGAGCGTAGACACGTACATGGCGCTATTTCCCTGCTATTTCACATTGGAAGGCCGTTTCCGGCAGCCGTTGAAATATTATCGGGGATCCCCGATAATAATTATTCTAGTACAAAATTCCTTCGTTTGTGACAAATAGACTATTTCGAGCTTAACCATCCACAGGTATAGTTTACTAGCCAGTTACCAATGCAACCGTGTAAAAATTTTCCAATTTTTGAAAAATTGGGGCGCCCTTCAAAAAATGTGCTACTATTGCTTTAAAGGCTCAGTCACACAGCCGAGTTTTCGCTAGAA
>JAMKCH010045491.1:0-11806 GCA_023653785.1 Ophioderma brevispina | reverse complement strand
GATTACGTAACGCTGCGTCATAAAACCGTAGTCCGATTTTGTTCAAAAGGGTCCTTAAATCGAGCGCAAGGTTTCAAAGAAAAGAGTCATGTAGTTTCGGCGTGAAAAATAAACAAATAGGTGAGATCGAACAAATTTCGAGGGGACGCCCCCGGCCTTTTAGGGTTAAGTAGTTATATAGAGTTGTATACTTTTCTCTTCAAGTCTCGCCTGCTTTCGCGCATTACTGTAAGACAAAAGCACACACCAGAGTGCAACTGTGGCAAGTCCAGGGTGTCCCCAACAAGTGCGCAAGCAATAAACTCCAATTTCTCAACTAGTTTTACTTCCCACTCTTTCATTTGACACCATCCTAGGGGTCACAACTTTTTTCATTGTGGAGATATTAATCTTGAAAGTTGAAATCCCCCCGAGCATAAGTGAGAGATGTTTAGGAGTAGGGCCCCTTTGTTTTGCATTTAAGTAATCTTTATTTCCTGCTCCTTTCATTATGACACACCCCAGGGGTCACAACATTTTCCATTGTGGAGCATATTAATTATGAAAAGTCATGCAAAAATCCCTTAAAAATTCACGTAATTTAGTAAAAATATGAAATTTTATTCAATTTTGGCACACGATTTTTTTGAAGCAATCATGTGACCACATTTTAAATTTGAGTCCCATACGAAGTCCGAAAACCGGTGAAGCCAATTTTTACGTATTTTCGACATTTTCCAAGAAATAGTCGGTTAACCTATGTAAATATTATTATTTGTTGGCTTTTTAGGAGATTTGCTAATTTTTGCATTTTTCTAAAGTTCGGCTGTCACAGAAACAGAAAATCAATTGACATTTTTTTTAAATCGGCCATATAAGCAGCCATCTTGGATTTCAAAATGGCCGCCTTTTTGAACATATATATGATATGTCTTGGCTTTTAAAGCACCTAAACGGTAATTCACCTTCTAACCTATTGTTGGATGGTTTAAACTCAATGCAATAACATTAGATCATATGGCTGTGACGGCCATCTGAATTCAAAATGGCCGCGCAAGGGAAGTTGTTTTTTAGATACCTTCCGCTGAAATATATAGGCAGTGATATGGCATCTGTGCCCATGTTTTTCAGGGGCCAGAAATCCATAAGAACATTAATACAACAATGGACCATCGGTGGTTGTGGAAGCCGTCTGAATTTCAAAATGGCCGCCAAGGGGTATCATTTTTTGCCCACATGTTCCGGCTCGTCTATAACCAGTATAATTCATGATTGGAGTGGTGCTATAAGCCCGACATTGGCCTATACCCATGTTTTGTTAACAACAACGGGTATTTTGGAAGTGGGCAGCCATCGTGAATTCACCAAGGGCTGCCATGTCAAACAGTTGTGCCTACAAAAGGTATGCGAAACATAGTAGGCATAGTAGTACAGAGGGACCCCTGCAAAAATGATAAGGTTTCAAGTTTGAGTTGAATTAGGTCTTTAACCATGCGTTTTAAACCTTTATCTGGCATTTCTGACGCTGACATTGTTAACAGGCTCACAATTCAAGATGGCAGCCGGTATGGCTGCATTCAAGGATTTAAAAGCTAGAAATTATCACAAAATTTCTCTATAATTAGTTAAAACTCCAGAAGTTTTGATAAAAGGGTAAATTTAAGGATATGATATTATATCTTCAAGTTGTCTATTTCAAAGGTCATAGCTGATATTTGTGCTTTGTGAAAAGTGCTCTTAAAATCAAGATGCGCCACAAGAATAACTTCAAACTCTCAAAAAATCTGTACTATATTAGTATTAGTTTATCCCCTGGAAATGTACGATAGACAGTTTAACGTAATGAGATAGTCTTAACCATTGAAAGTCATATTTGGCATTTTGAATTGGTTAAATACCCATAAGTTTAAGATGGGGGTGGTCATACAATTACATATATAGGACAATTTAAAGGTTTGTAAAGATCCTGAAAGATGCCATATTGGATTTCATGCAAGCTTAACAACACGTAGAGAAAACCAGATTCAGAACTTCTAACAGGTTTGTAGCAGAAGTAGTGAAAAAGACCAATATCGTATGTCATTCATTGATTAATTTCATCATACTTTTTAGATTATGTAAAATATATATTACAAGATATGGCAATTGATAATTTGAAATATATTTATTTTTTGCTTTTTTTAAGTTTTTTATTATTTTGAATTTTAAACATTGTTAACTAAAAAAAAAACAAAATGTCTAAATAAGTATATGTTCAAGAAGAAATGTCTCATATTGTAATAACAATTTTATAATAATTTGTGGATGGATGATATAAAATATTACAAATAATGTTTATAAGGTTTCATTTATAAGATCAAGATCTGTAAGGTGGCCGTTTGCTGCCATCGTGGATTTAAGTTTATTAACAACTAAAAAAATAGATCGTTTCTTATGGCCAAAGACACAATATCTCACTCATACTTTTAAATTTACACTTGTTTAGTAGTTCTTAGATTGATAGGTATATGGCAATTTAGGTTTAAAGTTTCGGGAAGTGGCCATTTTGAAACAAAAAATGTATGTTTTTTAATATGATTTTCTATTATTTTTTGTACTTAGTAACGGTGGTGTTCCGATTATGTGTATTGTGTGCTTTATTATTTTTCGCGACGAAACGAAGGAACCGCAACGAAACGAAACGAAACAGCGAAACGAGGAGAAACGAGGAGAACAGAAACGAAGCGAAGACGAAACAAGGTAAATGATGGGCATATGCATGGAAAGGTATTATAGAAGTGTAGAATTGCAATGGATGGAAAAGCAGACAGCCCGTTTTCGCTAAAAAAAATAGTGAGTTTTTAGCGAAAACCAAGTTACAAAGAAAACAGGACAAGCAGGCAACTAAACAGTGCCTGCGATGAGGAGTTAGCCGGTTTCGGTTTGGAATGAAAAAAAAATTGATTTTTAACGAAAATGGCCTGAAATAGGAATGGAATACATTGATACGTAAAACAACATTTTGGAGCCAGGGTTGCATTTCCTTGGCGTGTGAAGTGAGCCGGTTTTCGGTGAAAATAAATTGGATTTTAGCGAAAACAATGTTGAAATACTAGCTAGATACATACAACCTTTGACATCCAGCGTTGCTTCCTTGTCTGTGAAGTGAGCAGGTTCGGTGTGATGAAAATAAATTGTGATTTTTAACGAAGCAATTGTTGAAAGATATTCAGCTATTAAATAAAACTTTGGCAGTGATGCATTTATTTATGGGGGAGTTGGTTTTGTATGGAAAAGAAACTAGTCCCCTTGGAGCCAGGTCCCCTTTCCATAGACGCGATAAGGTGATGGAACCAATGTTGCGTGTTTCGCTAAGATAAATTGTAGTTAGTTTTTAGGGAAAAACAACAGTAAAAGTGGAGTAGGCCTACTAAGCAGTGCTTTCGGATGTGAAGGAGGGAGTTAGCCGTTCGCTTACAAATAAATTGTGATTTAACGGAAACAATGTTGGCAAATAGGAAGTGATATTGTTTCTAAAACAACCTTTTGGCATCCTGTGTTGCATTAATTGGATGTGAAGGAGTCGGTTTCGTTGTGAAAATAAATGGTGATTTTAACGAAACAACGTTAAAGTAGGAAGGGATAAATAGCTAATAGATAAAAGCTTTTTCGGGAATCAGTGTTGCATCTTTGGTGAATGCGAGCCGCTTTCACCTAAAGGACAAATGTCCGTGACTTTTTAATTGAAACAACGGTAAGCGGTAGGCCTACTTGCGTTGCCGGGATGAGGAGAGGAGTTATATGAGCCGGTGTTCGCTAAAAATAATTGTGATTTTTAACGAAACATTGTTGTTGAATGAAAGAGAGGAAAGAGGATTACTATAATAGCAGGCTAACACAAACTTCTGCATCATCGAGACTGCTAGGCCTATAATCCAGGGATATTATCATGATTTGGGACTGAGCCGGCCTTCGCGCGATATTAAGACAATTGTGATTTTTAACGAATCAACGTAAGAAGAGATAGAAGCAGTAATTAAAGTTAAACGGGTTCGCTAAAAATTAAATTGTGATTTTTAACGCAAAGTGTTGAAAGAGGGAAAGGAATAATAGCAAGGCCAAAACAACCTTTGCATTTAAAATATGCTGTATTGTCATGATGTGGACTAAAGGCCCCATGTCACATGGGGAAGATTAAGTTGCGAAAAGTTGGCAAGGATTTTGAAGTTCCAGAAAATGATAACTTCCAACCCGGGGGGTCACTCTCATTGAGACAGGTACACCATCCGGCCCGAACATCACTTTCTGAAAAGCACCCTAATCGAGGATTAAGCCTTGGCTAAATGCTACCCTTAGCACAGACTTTTTAATAGCATTTTAAAGATGTGGAATTTAAATAAAGAAAAAAAAAAAAAACATCACTTTTCCAGAACTCCACAATTGTGCCTACCCTTTCACGGCTCAGCTTGCAAATTGATACCCCTTTTTTTCCAATTTTTGGCATTTTTAACCTCACTAAACGCGTACCGCGCGGATCCTGCCTATCCATGAAAAAACATACCCTTTTTCCATTTTTATGCACGAGGATCTTGTACAAGCCATAATGAGTTGTGACCCCCGGACTTCCACAAAGTGATAAAGTTTCACAAAGATGATTTGCGTATAACTTTCTGTAATATTTTAGGCCTAAAACTTTTCCTAACTGTCCGAAATGACCTTTCTTAAATTTGAACAACTTATGACAACTTTGCGTACCTCTCACAATGCATTGCGACAATTTGACAATTGCAACAATCTTGCATTCTGTGCAACTTTGGAAATCTTCCCAAGTGACATGGGGCCAACAGGTTTTCGCGAAAACATAACTTATTGTTAGATTAGGAAAGCAGTATTATCGACGACCGACCTCGACGTAGCATTCCCGGTGTAGCAGAAAAATATAGTCACGCTTTCCGTTCACTCGTTCAGTATGCGAAAGCGGACCATGGCTCCAGGGGACTATAATTATGCCTTTACCCCGGGGCAAGCATACTGCGATAAACAGAGGTTTCGCTAAAGATTAAAAAACGAAACTACGTTAAAGAGGATATTAAGTAATAGGCCTATTTAGGACTACTATCACTTTAATAAAATAAAGAGGATGTAGCCAGTTTCGCCAAAAGAAATTGTAATTTTTACGAACGAAACAATGTTCAAGAGATAGGGGAAAGCCAGTATAGGCGCGGCTGCGCTGTGATTAAGATTAAAGAGTAAGTTCTGGTTTCGCTTTAAAATAAATTAGGCCCCAGGTGACTTCTAACGACGAAACAGTGTAAATAGCGATACGACCATGGAATAATTAGTAGATCGTATGCGAGTGTAGCCCAAACACTACCCGCGCGAAGAAGCAAAGGCACCAGTTGCTTGACCCACTGTGTAGGGCCTACCTCTAGCGGAAAAGAAAACACATAATTGAAGTGCACACACGGTTTTTTTTGGAATCCCTGGTTGAATCAGAGGGAACTGGGGGCTGTTTGTGCTGAAGTGAATGCCCCCTGACGCAGAAGATGAAAAGATGAACAACATCGGGAGGATGTCGACTGATTCTGAACCCGATTCTGGGGACGTGGATTTTGTTGATAAATTATTAGGGGCCTATTCATTTTATCAGACGGCCCTGACTGAGGATCAACTTCATCTAAGCACCATGGCATTGAAGTTACAACAGTGTACACAGGTATCATGGGTGTTACATCCAGATACACTGATTAGAATCCGTGTGAAGATCTTACATTTGCGATTTTGTAGTCCTACTCATGTTGAATTGGGCAATGTTTATACACAATGAGTGCGGGTTAGGAGATCATTTGCAGGGGGGGTTGGATGCACTTCCCCAATCAAATTGAAAATTCCCATTGGAAAAAGTGTCAAACACTGGCCTTTGTGCTGCCCCCACCCCCCCCCCCATGGTTGGACCAGTAGTAGCGTAGCCAGTGGGGGGGGGGGGGCAGGGGAGACTGCCCGCGGACAACTCTAAAATGGGGAATTTGTGAGACAAAAAATATTAATAGAGAGGGAAGGAAAGAGCGGGAGAAGAGGGGAAAAGTAAAGGAGGGAAAAGGAAGGGAAAAGAAGAGGACACAGACTCAGAGGACAAAGGTGAAATATGATTAAAATTTATCAATTATTAATTGTAATATGAAGTCATGTTCAAATAATTGTACATCATCAGGGCATAATCAGACTGACCATCTGGGAGATGGGGGGGAAGGCGCGTCGTAACAGGGTGCACTTGTCAGGGGGGTCAAAAGCCCGTGTTTCGGGCTTGATTTCCCAGTGGAGAGGGTAAAAACGGGCGGATTTAGCATTATTTTCAATCATGTTCTTCCCGGTAAAAGTTGTCGGGGGCAGTTTGCCCCCACCTTGAACGCCGGGTGGTACGCCACTAGTGGGGGGGGGGGGGGGGGGGGGCCAAGACTCAAAAAAGTTTCCCATTTTTTCCTCATTCGTTCCTTTTCCCTTAATTTCTTTTTTTCCTCTTTTTCCTCATTTCTGGGATTTTTCTCCTTTCCCTCCCTCTTTTCTCCCCGTTTCCTACGCCTTTTTCTATCCCATTTTTTTAGGCTTCCCTTCCCGATTTTTTGTTGTCCATGGGGGGGGGGGGGCAAGGGCAGGCAAGTTGCCTCTCACTTGGGTTACGCCTTGACATCAGTGCTTAACAAAATTACCGGTAATCTGATTAACATTCTGATGAATCATCTTTTTAATGCATTTTCAACAATGTGGTTTAGAGCAGAAACCTGGCTTGATTGGATCCACAGGTATTTTGGATTGCCAGAACCTTTGTTGCGATACTTGTTGACCAGGGCTGTATGCGAGATCTAGTTACAGGACATGGCTGCGGAAACTGATGACTGGGGCCTTGATTCATGATTTAGACAGCTTGAACTACGGGCAGGGATTGAATGACCGGAAACTAGGCTTTTAGGGATTGGAAATCTTGAACCGGCTTGCGGAAGTTTGACCAATTGTCATGATCTAGGGATTGGGTGTCTGAAATCTGGCATGGTGGGATCTGGATGACTGGAACTTTGCTTGCTTGGATCTGAACAATCAGAACAGCTTGTTTGGATATGGATGACTGGAATCTGGCGCAGAGACCTGTATGACTGGAACATGGCTTGCTTGGATATTGGATGCTGGATATGGGATATCTAGCTTGCCATGGCTTTGGATGGGTAGAACCTTCCTGAAATTTGGGGACTTACCAGCTCCTTGTGTGCAAATTTTGGTTACTGGGACCATGCGTGGCTTGAACTGGATGACTGGAAACATTGCTTCGCGATTTCTGGACAACTCGAAAACCTAATTGAGAGGGTCGCATAACTGGGTCATGGCTTAGGGTCTGGACAATCTTGACCATGGCTTGCTGGAATTTTGACATACTAGTCCGTGCTTACACGAAACAGGGATTGGGTGTCCGGAATCTGGCTTTGTGGGATCTGGATGACTGGAACCGCGATTGCCAGGATTCTAGACAAAAAGAAACCTTTCTTGTTTGGATCATTGATGGAAACTGTGGTGCAGGGACCGGAACGGATGGAAAGATGGCTTGATTGGATCTGGATGACTAGAATGTTGCTTGCATGGCTTGAGAGGGTTTGTAGTACTGTATTTTGGGATTTGAATCCATGAGATGACTGATAGAACTTTGTTTGCTGGATGTGGTGGACTGCAAACTTGCTCATAAATTTCGAACAATAGTTAAGGTTAAATCGGACGGAACAGGTCTTTTCACCACAAACAAGGTTTTACAACTGATAGCGACTGTCATGTGACTAGCTTGACACTCTCACAAAAGATGTGGATCCAGAGGTCTATTTTTCATTTTGGTAATAAAACTGGATAGAGTTCTCGTGTTGAAGAGACGGACGGAACGGAATCAGCCGGACTCTATTTGGGTGAACAATGTAAATAGATTTTACTGTAAACTGTGAATCGAATGGGTCCGCTTAGTGTCCTCAATTTTGTTCCACGAAACCACTGATAAATAAAGCAATTCAAGTCCAAAAGACAAGGGAAAAAAAAAGGGAAAATTCAACAGGCTTCGCTTGTGAATTATAAGATTGAATTTCAAAGAACCTTCAAGCTGAATTGCAAATAAGTGTAGTTGGAATGCTTAAAAACATTTAACATATTAACAAGTGGCAGGAAATATAATCCTCCATTGTCTATTATTTACATAGCTAGAATATCTTTAAAACATTGTCATAAAAATCACAATTATTTTCACCGGAACCTGCTCACTTCACAGGCAAGGAATTGACGCTGGAGACAAAAGGTTGTATGTATCTATCTAGTATTTTCAACATTGGTTCGCTAAAAATCACCAATTATTTTCACCGAAACAGGCCACTTCACAGCCAAGGAATGCAACACTGGATGCAAAAGGTTGGTTACATAGAAGTATCACTCCTATGTCTTCAAATTGTTTCGTTAAAAATTCACAATTTATTTCACCGAAACCGGCTCACTTCACAGAAAAGGAAGAAATGCAACGCTGGATGTCAAAAGGTTGTATGTATCAAGCTAGTATTTTCAACATTGTTTCGCTAAAAATCACAATTATTTTCACCGAAACCGGCTCACTTCACAGGCAGGAATGCAACACTGGATGCCAAACGTGTTTTTACATAGGCAAGTATCCTTCCTAGGTTTTCAACATTGTTTCGTTAAAAATCACAATTTATTTTTAGAGAAACCGGCTAAACTCTTCACCTCCGGGCAATGCTAGTAGGTCTACTCCTATCTCTTCTTACCGTTGTTTCGCTAAAAAAACACAGTTATCTTTAGCGAAACACGCACATGGGTCCACGCGTATCGTTATGGAAGGGGACCATGGACTCAAGGGGACTTGTTTCCTTTTACACCAAAACTCACCCCATAAAGAAAGTTGCAAATCACTGCAAAGTTGATGTAAAATAGCTAGAATATCTTTCACACTGTTTCGTAAAAATACAATTTATTTTCACGGAAACCCGCTACTTCACAGACAAGGAAGGCAACGCTGGATGTCAAAAGGTTGTTTATCTAGTAGTATTTTCAAACATGTTTCGTAAAAAATCACAAGTATTTTCACAGAAACCGGCTCAGTTCACAGCCAAGGAATGCAAAACTGGAGATGCCAAAAGGTTGTTTTTTCCATAGCAAGTATCCCTTCATATGTGTCAACATGTTTCGTACAAAATCACAAGTTATTGTTAGCGACGAACCGGGTAAATCTTCACATCCGGGCAATGCTAGTAGGCCTACGCTATTATCTTACCGTGTTTCGCTAAAAAACACAATTTATCTTAGCGAACACGCAACATTTGGGTCCACGCTTATCGTATATGGAAAGGGGACCATGGCTCCAAAGGGACTATGCTTCCTTTTAACAACTCACCCATTTCAAGAAAGCATTCACTGCCAAAAGTTGTATTTAAATAGCTAGCATATCTTTCAACAGTTCGTCAAAACTCACGAATTGATTTTACACCGAAACCTGCCCCTCAACTTTACGACAAGGAATGCAACGCTGGATGTCAAAAGGTTGTAATATCTAGCTAGTATTTTCCACATTGTTCGCTTAACAATCACAATTATTCACCGAAACCCTCACTTCACAGCCAAGGAATGCAAACACTGGATGCCAAGGTTGTTTTTACATAGCAAGTATCCCCTCCTATGTTTGCAACATGGTTGTTAAAAATTCACAATTTTTCTTTTCACCGAAAACGGCTAATACTCATCGCCGAATGTTGTACGCCTGCTCCTGTTTCTTTGTTAACGTTGTTTCGCCCTACGACCGACCTACTACTAGCATTCCCCGGTGTAGCCGAAAATTTATAGTTCCACGCTTTATTCCGTTCAATCGCCAGTATGGAAAGCGGGACCATGACTCATGGGGACTATATTATTCCTTTACACCGGCAAGCATTACCTGCGATAAACAGCCGGGTCGCTAAAGATTTAAAAACGACTACGTTAAGAGATAAAGTAATATGCCTCTTATGCCTACTATCACTTTAATAAAGTTATATAGTTGTTGAGAATTTTGATGTTTTTTAAATTGTAATTTTTAACGGAACAATGTTCAAGAGATATAGAAAGCAGCATAGGCGCGGCTGCGCTGTGATAATGAATTAAAGAGTAACCCGGTTTCGCTTAAAATAAATAGGCCCCAGGTTGACGTTCTAACGAAACAGTGTATACCGATACTACCAGGAATAATGTAGTATATCGTTATGCGAGTGTCGCCAAACCCATACCCGCGAAGAGCAAGGCGCACAGGTGCTGACACTGTGTAGGCCTTACCTCATAGCGGAACGAGGGAAAAAGAACTAATTGAAGGTGCACACGGTTGAATCCCCGGTTGAATCAGAGGGAACTGGAGGCTGGTTGGCTGAATGAATGCCTGACGCAAGAAAGAGAACAAACATCGGGAGGATGTCGGACTGATTCTGAACCCGATTCTGACGTGGTTGGATTTGTGGATAAATTATAGGGGACTATTCATTTTTCAGCGGCCCCTGAGATGAGAATCAAACTGATCAAGCGCCCATTGGCATTGAGTGACCAAACACGTGTTACACATGTATCATGGGTGTACACGTCCAGATACACTGATAGAATCCGTGGGAGATCTTACTTTGAGATTGTTAGTCCAGATCATTTGAATTGGGCAATGTTACCACTGCAGGGGTTATTTTCTAATACGCGTGGCTCAAACGAAAATAAATTATTTTCAACGCGCATGCGTACAACCTGAACAAGGAAACATATCAAACACCTGAACCAAACATCTGGGGAACACCAACCCGCTCGTCTGTGACGGCTGCAGACATCGATTCCAAACGTAACATCAAACGTTTAGCGATATACACTTTAAAGTTACCACATACCTATTTTCCACTCCTTACACAAACTTACAAACAAACTCTTAACACCTTCTGTACACCTCCGTACACATAGCTTTAAACTCCCTTATACTCTTTAAAGCAAGACTGGGTGGGTCTACTCTCTGTTGAAGGAATACCTTTGTGTTAAGCTGACAAGCTAAAAATTGATCTATAGTCAAACCGTTATCACAAGAGAAGATGTCTCGGGTTATCCAGAAACCTAAGTTCAGCAAAACAATGCATTTATTCTGAAAACAGAAGGAACACAGATTCTGTAAAAAACAAAAATAAATAGATTTATTTTAAAACCGTCCACACAGGCGCGAGAAAACCAAGCAGTCAATTGACCACCACCTAATTCCAAAATCTCATACCCACGCCGCATTTGAATTCATATTGCAAATGCATGTGTATTCATGCTAGGATTAGAAATGTCATTATTTTCTAATTCGCCTTTGCTACAAAAGAAAATAATTATTTTCTAACGCGCATGCACACACCTGAAAAGGAAAAAACATATCAAACACCTGAACCAAAAATCCTGGGGAACACCGCCCGTTGTGATGGCTGCGGACATCCCCGCCATGTTTTCCCCACCTCAAGGTGTAAAGAACGGGCACCATAGTATGCTTGACACTATAAATATTTACAATCCCAGAAGCCCATTATATTGACCAAACCTTGATATCAGTCCCTGTTCCTAAATACTTGTAAAACTATTTTGAAAATTCTTCAAAGATACAGGTAACAATATACTCACATCAAAGATGTATTGAAATATCAGTAATTGATCCACTGATGGCCTCCAATAGCATAACATATTTGTTATGGAAAATCTAGAAATAAAGCCCATAAACATCTAATACAGGCAATCACCAAAAGCAGCGTAATCTCCTCTACATGATTAATCTACAAGGAATTATACAGCT
>JAMKCH010045490.1:0-25836 GCA_023653785.1 Ophioderma brevispina | reverse complement strand
AATCACAATTTATTTTCACCGAAACCGGCTCACTTCACAGCCAAGGAATGCAACACTGGATGCCAAAAGGTTGTTTTTACATAGCAAATTATCCCTTCCAATGTTTCAACATTGTTTCGTTAAAAATCACAATTTATTTTCACCGAAACCGGCTCACTTCATAGCCAAGGAATGCAACACTGGATGCCAAAAGATTGTTTTTACATAGCAAAGTATCCCTTCCTATGTTTCAACATTGTTTCGTTAAAAATCACAATTTATTTTCACCGAAATCGGCTCACTTCACAGACAAGGAATGCAATGCTGGATGTCAAAAGGTTGTATGTATTTAGCTAGTATTTTCAATATTGTTTCGCTAAAAATCACAATTTATTTTCACCGAAACCGGCTCACTTCACAGCCAAGGAATGCAACACTTGATGCCAAAAGGTTGTTTTTACATAGCAAATTATCCCTTCCTAGGTTTCAACATTGTTTCGTTAAAAATCACAATTTATTTTCACCGAAACCGGCTAACTCCTCATCGCCGCAATGTTAGTAGGCCTGCTCCTGTTTCTTTGTAACGTTGTTTCGCTAAATATCACTATTTATTTTTAGCGAAACGGGCTGTCTGCATTTGCATCCATTGCAAGTCTACACTTCTATAATACGTTTCCATGCCTATGCCCATTATTTACATTGTTTCGCTTCGTTTCGCCTCGTTTCGCTATGTTTCGTTTCGTTGCGTTTCGTTTCGTTTCGTTTCGCGAATAATAATAAGCCTCAAAAGCTAACATTTCCTGGGCCTCCCAATTTCACTTGACTAATGAGAAAAATATGAACTTTCTTCTGATACCAAGATCACAATTTTGATGGAGTATGGGTGTTAGGTTGCTGATCGGGACACCCACCTTTAAAATATTTCGAATCTACAATGCTATGGAAAGGCCAGTGAGGTAATTGGATGCGAATTTGTACCAAGAGTAAGCTGACTTAAGCTGTAAAGAAATTCCTACACTCTACCTCTGTGAAGCAATTCCTGCCAGATATGTTTGATCAGACGTCAGGACCCCCAATTTATGAATAAGAATATCATAAAAGAGGAATGCAATTCTAAATCCGGAATAGGGCTGAACTTTGTAAGCGTCAGAGAAGCTAATACATATTCTCACTGTGAAAAAAAAAACATAAAAAAGAAATGAAGAAAAAGAGGAGCCCTGGATAAAATACTATCTAACATCAGCCGTATTCCTTTGAGCACTATAGAGCTGTCGCTCCTATTTTTATCATCTGAATCGGCAGTTAGAGCTGGAAGTAGGCACAGTCAAGGGGCATAACCAAAGACATACATCCAACTTCAGGTCCCATTTTATTTCTAAGATAGATTGCCGGCAGTACTTCAACGAGCATTTCCCTTACATAAGACATTTTACGAATGAGGAATTGTCAGGAAATTGGAAGAAGGTCTTATCCTTTAGATTTGTCATGCGTTGTATACAGTTCCTTCTGTACCATGTATGGCGATTGTACGTGGTAGGAAATTGTCTCGAGTTTTATGTGCGTTGAAGGTCGCGTTTCGAATTTGCCAGAGGTTACAAAAGATTTATATCTTCGTTGATCATTGCAAAGGCGACTGATCTTCAAGAAACGAGTATATTGATTCACGAATATCGATAATATATTTAAGCTGAGGTGCGTCCCCTTTAGATTTAGACCTTTTTATATGTATGAAATGGGGAAGACACGAATTTGTAATCAATAAGTGGTTACAATTGGATCTTTGCTGATAAATTAGGCCCAACTGGGACAAAATATAATGTTTATAGATTCAATGGCGGCCTAGTAACTGCTTTTATCACTAAATGCAAGATTTTACAATATAAAGCTCTTTGATCATCATAGCAAAGTCCTGTATATGCCTACCAAGCAATGGGAACAAGCCTTTTATGTTTCCCACATCCATATATATCGCTTAAATCCCTAAATGCCATTTTTGCCACTTTTCAAAAATCACGGAGCGGACCCCTGCCTTGTGTTATCGGGGAAAGTGGCCCTAGATCTAACAACACAATTACCGCTACTTCCCTTTTTTTGCGGTGATCGCCAGTTTGCTAATCATTTCGCTCTAGGAACATAAGGGGTATATTGTGTATATAATATTCCATCTGTGCTAAGTCAATGCTCCATTGACCAATGCCTATCACCCGCTCCCCGCACACCAATGTGAGTAGTTACCTCTTGAGGAATAGTGTACGCACTAGTGAATGTAGTCAATTTGACATTAAAGGCACTATCAATTTTATTTTTCATAAAGTTGAACAAATCATCAAATCAGGTTTTTGCATGTCTGTAACAATATATCTATCCTAACATACCCTACAAGTGCTAAGACTGAAAGCAGCCCAATAAGGACAAAATCTGTTATTTTAGTCATTGCTGTCCGTACAAACACTTACTCCAACACGTAATTGAATTGATATTCCTATCTTTGAGCATTGCTGTTTTCTTTCTTTTCTGTCAATTTTTCAGTTGCAAAATATCCTACAGACTTATCCCTTTACTTTTGGGCTTACTTGTTTTGAAAACAAAAGCTCTTGTTTATTAAAGGGCTATGTTAGCCATTCCGGGCTTAACAGCGTTCACTCACGGGTAAAACGGCGATGTTGTTTAATTTCCTTTGAGTTATATAACTGTAAACCTAGTGGGTCTAATCGACAGTTTTGCAGAAGGTAGAACAACAAACGGGCGATTCATTTCTGAATTTTAAATTTTAAATGTACTTTTTTTTTTTTTTTTTTTTGTGGCCCTAGATCTAACAACACAATTACCGCTACTTCCCTTTTTTTGCGGTGATCGCCAGTTTGCTAATCATTTCGCTCTAGGAACATAAGGGGTATATTGTATATAATATTCCATCTGTGCTAAGTCAATGCTCCATTGACCAATGCCTATCACCCGCTCCCCGCACACCAATGTGAGTAGTTACCTCTTGAGGAATAGTGTACGCACTAGTGAATGTAGTCAATTTGACATTAAGTAAACCTTTGAGTATTGCTGTTTTCTTTCTTTTCTGTCAATTTTCCAGTTGCAAATAACCTACAGACTTATCCCTTTACTTTTGGGCTTACTTGTTTTGAAAACAAAAGCTCTTGTTTATTAAAGGGCTATGTTAGCCATTCCGGGCTTAACAGCGTTCACTCACGGGTAAAACGGCGATGTTGTATAATTTCCTTTGAGTTATATAACTGTAAACCTAGTGGGTCTAATCGACAGTTTTGCAGAAGGTAGAACAACAAACGGGCGATTCATTTCTGAATTTTAAATTTTAAATGTACCTCGAGTTTCGAAGTTAAGCAGCTAATTTGATTGCTACCCGTTATCGGTAATTTTTGAATACAAAATCATTTTGTTTATCTTGTTCATCGAACAATATTACTACCCCTTTATAAAAAGAAAATATGCAAGACGAAGACTTTAAAGATGCGTGTTCCATACTAATGACGTGCTATGGCACATTGTGTAGACCCTGAAGCTATTTGCATACGTAAAGAAGGGGGACAAAGTTAATTCTGCTTAAGGTGTGCAACCTAGCGTGTTTTAACATGCAAAACGTGCTTTAACAAGTTCAGTTAACATTCATTAACCTGCTAGATTTAAATAAAAGCCCTTTAATCAAACAGAACATTCTGTTCATGCACATAATACCTCTAGGCGTTTGTTTATCTGATTTTAGGTTTGTTCACGAGAAAGCTTTATAAGTCAATTGCCCTCTACTAAACTTTATGATCAAGGGCGTTCGCCCTTTGCCCTGCTTACTAGACTAATACGAGTAGCATATTTCACCCACAAACCTCCAACGACATAGTTTTTCATAGCACATTACTGATTCATTGACTTTATTGTATTTTAAAGAAGCCGATTGTAAATGAGTCATATTACAATGCATGTAAATGTCCGATGTCATGATGTCTTAAATATCAGTTGGATGGTATTTCTTAAAGACAATGATCGCTACGAACAACCTTGATAACACTCACGTTTTAGACAAAATCATCAAAATGCAAGCTATTAACGATTTCTTAATACATGGATGTTTTTTTCCGATTCAAATCCATTGTTACCTATTATTAATCTGAAAAAAAATCCATTTAAATATTATAATTATATTAACAATTATTTGTTGTGTGAAATCGGATTTATTCCAATAGTGAATAAAGCATTTCTCGCTTAAGGACTATTATTAATGGTTATATAATTAATAATTATATAATTAATTTATTATTAATAACACAAATTGATTATTTTATTAAAACAATAACAGTTGGTTAGGTGCAATTCGGCCTTTGTTTTATTAGCGGTAACCACTAATGTAAGGTGAACATTGAAACGATAGATTATGTAAAATAAATGTTAGAGGTGTACTATACGATAATTTCACCATAAAATAAAAAAGGTGACATGATTAAAAATTACGGGACGGTTTTTTCAGCATTAACGTGGATTTGGATTCTTGCAACTTGAGAGGGATTTTTTTCTAATGTTTTCGTGTTTTTTCCCGCGTTTCAATAGAAAGCCGTAGAACAAGCCTATGGAGTATTTTTTTACTTATCCAAAGAAAGTAAATCAAGCCGATGCGCTAATCATTCTAAACACAAATGAAATACCTTTATTGGTACAACCAAATTGAATTTGAGGTAAAACAGAGTGGCAGCTATAATGGTGTCAAAAGTCAGTTGGAAAGACCTGATTTCTTTGATGTGTTTCAGTGAAGTAGACAACGGGAAATGAGTGTACAGCATTTCCCCATTAGATAGCAGAGGAGTTAAATGACTTAGCCTATGGCTCGGAATTTGATTGTGGCTACGACGGCTTTCAGACGTAATTTCCACCAAACAATAAAGTACTAATTAAAAATATACAGAGAAAAATACAATCAATAGTCATCTTTAAGACCTTACTGAGAATAGAAATTAAATTTCAATGGTTGTTAAATCGTGACGAAAACTTTTATTTTGCATGTTTTCTTATAATAACAGTCATAAAATCCGAAAACTTGGCACTTCATTACAACATTTAAAATCTTGAGTATGCTAAAATAATGCGCTTAATTTTACCCCGTTTTCTTTGTTTTGATTTATTAAATATGATTTAAGTTAGCAAAAATATCTTTGCCCCTAAGGCGACGAGAAACTTGATTGTTCTACAGGCGAACGGATCTTTCAAGGAAGGTCGGTTGGTCGGGCAATTTGTAGTCGCCTAATCTGAAAAATATCTGGTGTCATATAATCTTACATCTGGAATACCAATGTTTTGTGTAAATAACTTCTAAATTGATCAAAACTAGGTCAGATTGTGTTATATTATTCCCCAAAGCAGCATTTGTAAATACATAATAAGATAAATCAGCATCGTTTTATCTTGAGGCAACCAACAAATTAGGTAAAAGATATTCCATTGGTAGTCGTAAATGTAGGATTATGTTATGGTAAATTCTTGAATCTTCTAAGGTTTTATAATAAAGAATAAGCATGCACGTTAGATAATGTAGGACTCAAATTAGACGAAATTTGATATGAATCTTGATTACCATCTTGCACTTAGCCCGTTCTTTATATAACATTAAAGAGAAAAATCATGTCATTGAAAAGAAGAAAATGCCTTCATTCATGCCTGAACCTTCAAAATATATCGAATTATAAAAAGTATGCTTATGATTGCGAATGCCATTCATATTACTTAAGAAAACCTGGCATTAAAGGAACATTACCCTACTTGAAAATCTAAAAATGTCTTTGTGCATAGGTTGAAGTGATTTTTAAAAACTTAAAGAGGGGTGGCCTGATTTAAAGGTATAAAGTTTTTATCTTGATAGAATGGCCTTAACCCAAAAAACCCACCAAATTGAAAGACAAGATTAACTTCTGTGGCCTCTGTGTAACCTCAACCTTTTGGGCTTTTTTTGAGCTGGTCTTTAATCAACCTTCGCACTTCCCTTTAAAAGTTGAGATGTTATATAATCTAATTTTGGGGAACATTTTTAAAGTAACCTCACAACGCACGCCCCCACATGTTGCATGTATTCGCATATCATCTTGTGAGTACAACAAAGTCGTATCTACACTTTACATGCCGTTTTACCGGATAAGCATTTTTGTGTTTCATTCAATGAATGTATTTTTTAATACATTATAAATATGGTTATTTTCCACACTTAAGTCGACTAAGATAATTAGCTTATTATGGTAGAGTACTACAACTCGCTGATTGTAATAGAGTCGTAATACCATATGTGGGAGACTTAATTTTACATTCACAACACACCGTCTCAAAAAAAAAACCATTGCTACCAAAATAAAAATGGCTTATCTACATAATTAGTTTTCCGGTGAGTGCTATAACATAGTTACTGCCAAATAGATTTTGGTTGCACTCAACAAAAATTCAATTTTGGAGTGGGCAATAATGTCTTAACAAAACTACACTAATTACCCTAATAACTCTTAGTATGTTGTCAGATATATATATATGCAGATATTTTAGATCCCGTGGGATTTGTGCAAATTGATTTTATTGGCTAACTTTGTGAATTTTGGGGTGCTGATTTCAAAAAATTAGGTGCCAGCCATTTTTGTTCACAACAACCACGGCCTTCATTCGCCATTCGTGAATTCAAATGTCCGCCATTTTTCATTATATTTTGTCCTATATCTCAGGCTATGAGCAACTTAGAGGGGTAAAAATGGTGGCAATACCCATGTTTGTGATACCAGGGATTCCATTTTTTTTTTTTTTTTTTTTTTTAGAATGGCCTTTACCCCAAAATCAGCACCCCAAATTGATCAAGAACAAGAATTAAACCTTCTGTGGCTCTCTGTGTAGACCTCACCTTTTTGGGCTTTTTTTGAGCTGGTCTTTCAACTATCGACTCCCTTTAAAAGTTGAGATTTTATATAATCTAATCTTTGGGGAAACATTTTAAAGTAACCTCAGCAACGCACGGCAACATGTTGCATGTATTCCATATCATCTTGTGAGTACAACAAAGTCGTATCTACATTTAAATGCGTTTTACAGGAGAAGCATTTTTGTGTTTCATTCATGAAAATGTATTTTTAAATACATTATAAATATGTTATTTCCTACTTAAGTCGACTAAGAAGTAATTAGCTAATTATGGTAGAGTAACTACACTCGCTGAGTGTAATAGAGTCGTAAGTACCAAATATGTGGGAGACTTATTTTACTTCACACCGTCTCAAAACAATTGCCTTACACAAAATAAAATGGCGTATCTACATAATTAGTTTTCCGGGTGAGTGCTATAACATAGTTACTGCCAAATATGATTTTGTTGCACTCAACAAAAATTCAATTTTGAGTGCAATAATGTCTTAACTACACCTAATTACCCTAATAACTCTTAGTATAGTTGTCAGATATATATATATGTCAGATATTTAGATCCCGTGGGATTTTCGTGCCAAAATTGATTTTATTGGCTAACTTTGTGAATTTTGGGGTGCTGATTTCAAAAAAGTTAGGTGCCATTTTTTTCAACCACGCCTTCAGTCGCCATTTTGAATTTCAAAATGTCCGCCATTTTCATTATATTTTGTCCTATATCTCAGGCTATGAGCAACTTAGAGGGGTAAAAATGGTGGCAATACCCATTTTTGTGATCCCAGGGATTCCATTGAAAGCATAGTCTTACTTGTAACGGGGGGGGTGATTGTGGGTTGGGCCTGACATGCTTGAATTCAAAATGGCCGCCATTTTCAACTATGTTATGTCCTTTATCTCGGCTTATGAGCCACTAAAATGTAAAAATGGTGGCAATACCCATGTTTGTGATACAGATGTTCCATTAAGTACGAGCATTGCCTTGCCTTATCACTACTTTGGTGGCCGCCATCTTGAATTTCAAAATGGTCGCCTTTTTCACTTACATGTGTACAATTTTTCCCATATCTTGGGCATTGTGAGTAACGTAGAAAAGTTTAAGTGGTGCAATACCCATGTTTGTGATCCAGGGATTTTGTTAAAAACATTTTCCTTATTTGTATCTAACTTTGTTTAGTCGCCATCTGAATTTCAATAATGGCCGCCATTTTTCAATTACGTAGTCCAAACGGGAAACTGCCCGATCTCAATCCGTTATCCCGGTCGCTTTATAACAGACTCCGTGGACTTCACGCGTTTGGGACCTTACGGGCGGGGAAGATTAAAAGACATATGGCATGCGTAAACTGCCTGGGGCCTGCTCTAGGATGGAGCTGTTTTCCTATTGTTTTTAGTTAATCTGATATGTTGTAACAATCTAAGTGCTTAAAGGTATGAAATACTTCCAGTAAGTACTGATTTTTAAAATCCACTTTATGTTTAGCTTGGTTTTGATCAGACTTCATAATTAAACTTATGAGTAAATAAGTAACGAAACGTAGGGGGAGCCAATTTTGGGACACAGAGATTGGGTAAAGTTTATGGAAGAACACAAGGTTCTTCGATCTACCTTGTCTGTTGTACTGAAAACCCCTTTTCCAAGTAGGCCTACTGCTAATCCTTCGATCTACTTTTCCTCGTACTGCTGCAAGACCATTCAGATTAAATTTCTTCTTCCGGACTATCATCCAGTGACCATCATGAAACCAGATGTTTAAGGAGACCTCCAAATGATTAGACTTATACTGCCCTCTATAGGCCTACAGTGCTTTGCCTTGCCTCAGGGATATCCACTTTTGTTGTAGGTCCTCATCACAAACTGTCATAACACTTGATCTTGACTTGCACGAAAAAGCAATGAAACTGCAATCTTTCAACAGGATATACCAACTGGGTTTGAGAGTTGGTGAGGTCCAGGCTTACTTTGATTCACTTTCATGCTATCGCAAAGTATCTTGAATCCATTAGCACTGAAGCTGGTCTTTATTTACCAATCACCATCGACATCCTCAAATCTTTACTGGAAGCGTTTAAGCGCTGTGTTAGTACCCATGTAACGCAATATCATGGGTCTGCTTAACAAACAACAAAAAACATGCCTCCTCGTTGAGCAACTTTGGCAGCTAGAAAACTTTGTACCATAATCCTGAAATGTCACGAACATGCAATAGGCTTCACTATGAAGATAAGAGATAAGGGTGGTGTCTTTTGAAGAGGTAAATCTTCAAAGACCAGATCCGAGCTGCACTTGTCAAGACCTTCTCCGCAGATGGCAAAGAGTCTCCTGATTATATGAAGGCAGATCCAACAGGAGTCTACTTTGATTCCAGCCAAGTAGAACAGGGAGAGTGTGTCTTTGTCTCGGTGTCCCTTGGGACAAGTCAAGTACTATTTGCTGCTGATCTCTACAAATATGCTCGATCGAACTTGTACCAATTTTTTTTGCCCAAATACAGGTTTAAGTGCACTGCCTTGGAGAAGGCTCTGGGTGATTTCATGTTACTATCGGCATTCCTTCACCAATCTGTTCTGGACCAAATATTGGAACCGCTTATCATAAGTTTTCTGTTTATCCGCAGATCACTCTTCTCCTCGATGGCCTTCTTCTAATCCCAAATGACAAGAGTACTTTTGTCCATGTCATTGATGAGTCTAACAGGGAACCACCAAGTGACCCTCAGGTAGACTTAACACTGCCTTATACATCAAGCGGGTTGGAGATCCACTACAATTTGTGCATTATAGACGCCATGGCAGTTGTTCGAGTTATAAATAAAGGTCCAACAATGGTACACTATTCTTATTTTGCCAACACCTTTGTTCGAAGCATCCGTAAGATTGTATCCGGGTATGATGAAGGATGTGATATCTTCGACAGCTATATATTGATAACTCACTTAAAGCTCAGACACATGGCATTGATCCGGTCAAGTTTGACATCAGACTAATATCAAATTAGTACCACTGAAAACCCTGCTGTCTGATATTGAAACAAAGTATCAACTGACAGATTACGTGGGAAAGCTCTACTCCATGAATATGAAGATAGCAGCAAGAGCTTAGTTGGCATCCTCAACGTATTCCAACAAACCAGGTGTGTATGGCTCCAATATTGGTGAGCACTCACTTGAGGAGGCAGACGCCTTGATCCCAATGCATGTGCTTGATGCGTCCAAGACTGACGGAAACATCAGGGATATAAATGTATATTTGCCAGACACGGATGTCTTCATTTTCATGGATTTGTGTTCAACCAACAGCCTTCCAGGCGAGCTTCACTTTATCACCGGAAAAGGAAAAGCGAAGCGCACAGTTGACATACGTGCAAGGTGGTGTGCAGCAGTTGGAAGCGAAAAAATATAGGTCTACTTGGTCTGCACGCTTTAGAGGTACTGATTGGGGAGGAAAATTTGCTGGCATAATCTAAGAGTAGGTGGATAAAGCATAGATTCAAGCTGTGACACAATGGGTGTATTCCAGAAATTTCGTGAGGATAGTTTCGACCTAGACAGCATGTTAAATGTTCTTGAAAACTTTTTGTGCATGGTGTATGTCAAGAACAGCAAATGCAGCACATTTGCCAAGAACAGCGCTCTGTAAATGCAGTGACTTTGGCAACACAATTGATTACAACATAACAAGTCCAGAAGGCTATCCTGACTCATCATCATCATCTGTCGTCTGTAGACGGAACGTCGAAAGCAGCTGAGACAAATTTGTACCAGTGTAACGGGATTTCCACCTTCACATTTGTCCATTATTTGTATAGAGTCCCTTTAATTTAAAATGTACTGTACATAACAGCTGAGGAATGAGGGGTTTGCTACATTCCTTGTGCGTCGAGATGCACGCGGAGGTACATAAACAGCGGAAGCGGCAACCTTTCATCTTTTGGGGGATTCCCCGACCATGGCTAACGCTGATTGGTCAGTCGTGGTCAGCCGATTCTAATTTCGGGTGTGGTGTGTGAAAAGTTGAGATGCGCTCTTCAGACAGACTTGGGACGTGGTAAACTACACATCGGGAGAGGAGATCGACGGACTTAATTAATTAAGGCGTGTCAAACTTCAGATAGGGAGAGCAGACTGACTTGGACATGGCGGGTCTAACATAGCCTAAGGTATACTGGAGTGTTGGACGAGTAACTGAGGACATAAGACCATACGATATGGAAAAGCGCACGAGAGATTGAACGATGACAAAACAGGTGGTTCTGTAACTGAGAGTTGTCGTCTGGAGTTGGACCACTATGATTTCAATTATGCTTTTGTCATCGTGTTTAATCCAACATGTGAGGAGAATAGAGAGAAGACGGCCATTTGAGATTGTACGATATCAAGCACTAAACGACTAATTATCATCTGGTGACGACGTTAGGGAATTGTGAGGAACCTGCTGGGGGACTTCGAATCACATGTGGTGCGCTGATTTCGCCGATAAAATACCTGCAAGTTTCGCATTATTTTGAGTAAGCTTACACTCGCGACGGACTTTGGGATATATTTTGGATATGGTAGCTGGCAGCTTGGGATTTATGATTTGTTTATTAAGAAACTTGTGGTGTTGTATGATTGATCGAGGTACTTCGATTTTGCACGATACAGTGAGTTTCGACGAGCGTGGAAAGACAGAAGACACAGGACAAGAACTCAGACTGACTGACATTTTGTGAAATGTTTGATTTTGTGATGTGAAATTGTAAGTAATATTGTTTGTTTTGATCAAGTGGTTGCTTGCTGTAGTCGGGAAGGGGTGGATTTTGAATATGAAGATTTTCTCCCACCAAAATTAAACTGGGACCAAAGTTTGGTAGAGTTTAAGTGCTAAACAGTTGGGATCCTTACAAACTGTTGTCAGGGATAAGATTTAGAGTTTGGTGGTTAATTTTTTGAATTGCTAAACCATGTTGTGATTAGGAATTTGTCAGGGACTTTTAATTGTGAGTTTTGAAATGTGATAAAATTTGAGCAAAATGGATGGCACAGGGCAGCACCATCTTCACATGTGCATTTTCTTTCGCAAATTTGTCGGGAGTTGTATTTTGGTGAGTGTGATGAGGGGGCAGGTTCGGACTGGTTTTGTGTTGGTAAGCATTCCAAATTGGGGAGTGGTGAAATTGTGTCAAAAATATGGGAAAGGAGAACAAATTGTGGTTTTGTCAAGTTATCAGGGGTTAACTTGGGGTAAAAAATTGTGGACATACAATTATTTGCAGTAGATTGTGTGCAAATCGATTGGTCACTGTGCATGGATACCCGGCAAATATGTAATTCCTGTACAGCCCATTTAAACTCTCTATGGGAGAGATAAATTTAGGTGTTTTCTAGTTGTTGTGTCGTACAGAGAGGAGCATGGTCTGCCTCGCTTTTGAATGTCTTTGGTCATAGTATGTGATGTGAAGGCAGTTGTAGTATACACTAACTGTATTTTTGCGATTCATTTTATGTAAATAGCCCCTTTAACTGCGGCTCAAAAGATGGTTGTTTTGATTAATATGCTCATGTGTGGGGTACTTTCATAAAATTGTCCTAGTTGAAGTGTTAAGTATATTTGAGTCATTTGATTTATCAGCCAGTATAGAAGCCATCTAGTGTATTAAATTTGGGAGTTGTGTTTATTTGTCAAATGAATCTCCCAGTAAGTAGGCCATGAGGTTAATTGGCATATTTCTGAATAATGGATATCTGTAGGTTTATGCAAATGTTTGTACCTGTACAATGAGCATACATTGTGCTGTTTGCTATGGTGAGGTTGAGCTTATTAAATTTTATCAGGTGTATTAAGATTCAAAACAAGAATGTTTTCATGTGATTTTGAGCATTGAAACATCCAATTTTAGTGGGCTTGGTGGCAAAATTTAGTCGAGCATTTAAGGTGATGGTCAATTTTGAATATGGAGTTCAGCATTGTGGGAATATGTTATGGAGTTTGGTCCATTTTGAGATTGAGATGGGTTAAATTTTTATGTAATTTTGTTTGAGAAAAGGGGGGAAGATAGTGTTAAAGTTTAATGTGGCTATTCCTGTAGCAGGCAGCACAACATATCACTGATTTTTATAATGTATGGTTTAGCATCATCATACTGTGTATGTAGAGTGGAACATGGATGTATAACATTGACCTTTTTGGAGTTTAATGTGATTTTAGCTTTTGATACATGATTACTCACTTGTGTAAGAGCTTGGGTAATTTGCTCAAAAAGGTGCACTAATTCATTTAGCAATTGGAGTAGGGCAATGCTGTACTTTCCCATTCATAACTAGTATTGGTTGGCCAGTTTATTTGTGTTCAATGCGGTCATGTGGTACAAGTACTTGTATGGTAATGTGGTATGGTGTATGTGTGTTGAGAGATTGTGAGATAGTAAATTGTATATTGTGTCGTGTGTGTGTGTGCAGAGATATGTGGATGTGAATAGTTTTGGGGATGCATGGGAAGAGTTAGGTGGTGAGCGAGTTGAGATGAGTTAAATCAATAAGCAGATGAGTTTAGACTTTGTGAGGAGCTGGGATTTCAAGTTACAGGGGTGTAGCAGATAAATTGAGGATTTGGTTAGGCGAGTTATAAGTGAGGTTGAGTTCAAATGTAAACTAGGAGGGGGTAGAGGACGCGTTGTGTTGTGGGTGGTTTCACAGTTTACAGGAAAGGTGACCAAATTGATGGGGTAGATAATTATGAGGTTTCAAAAGTTTGGGGTAGGTTGGTGTTGATGTGATGTTGAGTTGAGTTGTTTGATGTGAGAAGAGAGTGAGTTACTGTTGAGTGAGCATAAATGTTGCATTCATGCAGTTTTGTTTCATGAGTTGTCAATCTTGAATAACGAAGGAATATTGTACAGTAGTTCAGAATTGTAATGTAACTTATTTCTTTCATTTGGTACTAAGTGCATTGACCTTGAGTGTGTAATGGTTGTTGGTTGTATTGCGCTTAGAAAGGACGCGTATAGTGCTATCGGTTAGGCAGTGTAGGGTTAGCGGTCTTTAGTGTTTATATTAACCGAGGAGGAGAGGGAGAGGAGCATAATTTTCAGGTCGAGGAGATAGAATGGAGATGCTAAATTGGTGAGTTGCACACACCCAGTGGAGTTGATTCTAGAAGTTTTTTTTAGTGTTTGGCACCAGAAGTGGGGTGCACAGACATTGTAATATCTTTAACAATTAGGTCGGGTATGGTCCGGCAGGAAAATGAGCGCTCGAGCTGTGCAAATTGTTGTGTGAGGTTTCCGCGCTTTTGGTTGTAAACAATTAGCATGCATGGGTTGGTGCACGTGCATAGTTTTGTGTGTGTGCAACTCTTTTAGTGATGAAGTGATTATTACTGTATCATTGTTGCTATGGTAACATTTTTTTGTTTACATTGTGAAATATGGGGTGCCATTTGATGTAATAGTTTACTGGTTTGATGTGACATGTGTAATGTCATTTGATATAGATTGCCATGTGTAACCAGACAGAATATGGAGGGCCATTTGTATATATAATTGTGATGCATGTTTTTATTTAGCTTGTGTTTGTATTGTGGATACTGTGTGTGGATGTGAGCTGTGTTAGTACGTTTAGGTGTTGAATGAGTTGAGGTACGAGCATGAGTTGCAATCCTCTGAGTGGATGAAGTTTTCACATGAGTTGTGATTGGGAGTTTTACTGCTCTTGGTGAGTTGTTCTGCTGTGATAATGTGTTTGTTCTGAAGGGGTAAGGAAATTTAAACTGTGCCTTCTGAAATTGACGAGCAGACTTGTCGCATGACATTAGGGTTTTACTTAGCAATGATTCCAGGTGTATTTTTGTGATGACATCGGGCCATGTTCCATCATTTATGTAGTATTGGGATATGATACAAATTGTTACTCTGTGTATCAAAAAATGCTTAAAGGGATATCTCAGAACGTTGTATAGTAAAGAGATGTAGAGTAGTTGTCACATTGAGAAATTTGTATCAAGTAATGATGATAGTTAACAAGACAATGAGTGATTTTGATTTTTAGGGATATGATGGCGATTCCCTCCTCTTGGAGATGACTGTAATTGAGTAAAATTAAGACCATCTTGACTTGGATAATTGTAAGAGGAGACTTGATTTTTGCATTATGATAGATATTAAAGTGTGATATTGTAAATATAGCTCATTGGTGTCTTTGCAGTCTGACTTTCAGTATCCGAGGTTGCCAAGGTGATTTCTGCATCGCCAACTTACCCGTTTGTGGTGTCCGCTCGCGCCGCGCGTAATGGGTCTTCTGCGGCCGTCCCGCCGTCTGCGCGCTTACGCTACCGCCCCCCTTCCCTTCCCCGCGCATCTCATACGCGCAACTTTCCTACCCCCGTTACACCAGGTTGCCTTATCCTTCATAGGTTGCTGGATTTCACTTGCATACATTCCAATATCTTTAGCAATGACATCAGAATAACTAAGTTTCCTGCCACGGCTAAGTTTTTCTTCCTCCAGGTGGTGTCCAGAAAATCAGGTGAGAGATAGGTTGGTCAGTTGTCCGCATGCAGTGACCTGCAAACTGGAGACGTCACTTTTTAATGGTATACCTCATTGTTGATCTCTCCAGCTGATATTAAGTACTCTTCTAAGAAGTTGTATATAACAGCCATTGATCATGTCCTCAAGCTTTTGGGTAATGGTCCAAGTCTCAGCTCCATAGATGAGTATACTCTCTACACATGCCCTGAAGAACTTAAGTTCTATCCTGACTAGGTAGTGGGTAACCCATGTAGTCATGTAAGCCTCTAATGGAATTTCAATAGCCTTATTTTTTTCTTGTAATGGAATGCAAAAAAAAAAACATCCTCTTCGCATTTTAGTCAAGTTTGCATGATAAAAAGGTTAATAACATGAGAGTATTAACTTCTTTGCTTCATGAAAATATTATTGATTAATGCCTACACCTCAAATAAAGTTTCCGAAATAATGCAGTATGGTGAAAATAATCTTCATATTCTGAAAAGACAATCCAAGATCAAAGTCAGGTATTTGAAGGATAGTGTTTAAAAATATTAGAATCTGTAATTTATATACTGATATTTGGGTTACATTTCATTGACATTACATGTACATTATTAATGAAAACATAAAAATTGTCTAGTGGCGGCCATTTTGAATCTTCCATGGTGGCTGAGTTTGAAATAATAGGCATGCAGTGATTTGGAATTATCATCATAGTACATGCAATGCTACCATTTTTAGACTGCTTTATTACTGGTATGCTGAGATTTTAAACAAGTGTATTAGATATGTCGGCCATTTTGAAATCCAAGATGGCGGCAAAGCTAAATTATAGACCAGTAAACCTGTGGTTTAAAGACCTATCCATTGATTTTGCTAATCAGAAAATCGAAAAAATCAGTCAAAAATCAGATTTTGGTATGTATGCAACAAGTACAGGTATCCTACATACCCTGCAAATGATAAGACCAGAAGCAAACCTAATAAGGACAGAAGCGGAAGTTGTAGTCATTACTGTCCGTTCGGACACTACTCAAAACACGAATTGGATGGGGAATCGATCTTGGAACACTGTCGTTTTCTTTCTTTCCTTTTCCTGCTGTCAATCTCTTCTTCAGTTGACAAAGGTAACTATTAGAATTTAACACAATTCTTATCCTTCACTTTGAAGCTATTCCTGCAAATTTCAAAAATATTTTTCAAATCACTGAAAGTGTCTTTTAATGGAATCCCTAGTACCACAACATGGTATTGCCACCAGATTTACTCTTCCACGTTGCTCACACGCCAATATATAGGACTAACATAATTTAAAATGGCGGTCAGTTTGAAATTCAGAGGCGAGCCAAACCAAATCACTTACAAGTAAGACATGCTTCACAATGGAATCCCTGATTTCACAAACATATGGGTATTGCCACAAATTTGACTCCTCCACTAAGTTGCTCCTAAGCCGGTAATAGGACAAAATCTGAAAATAGGCGGCCATTTTGAAATCCCAAATGGCGACTGAAGGCGTGGGTGAAAATGGCATCTCAGTATTTTTGAAATCAGCACCCCAAAATTGACAAAGTAAGCTAATAAAATCAATTTTGGCACAAAAATCCCACGGGAAAACATAACAAACTGTACTATCTGCAATTAATTGATATATACATCAAGTTATGAGTATTGGCCTAGTTTTTCATATTATATATAAAACTCAATTTCGCCAAAAATGTATTTTTTTTATTGTAATGCTTAAAGGGTACAACGAGAGATTTCACATAACAGGTGTCCCTAAAAGTGTGAAAATTCTGATTTTTGCACTAATGTAAAGCTTTCCATTAAAAAAATATCCACATCTGAAAGGACTAAGCTGAGAAATGTTTCTTTAGTACAAAAATTGTGAAATTTCTAATTCCATATAGGAGCAAATACGAAATTCAGCCCATGTTTTATATTGAAATATAAGCAAATCAAAATTGCCTTTTTCTCTCTTTTAAGACATTGTTGTAGCCAAATAGAAGGTAAGAAATCTATTGAGTGTCTAATCTAATCGGTGCCTCAAAATCTCTCTTTGCGCCTCTAAACAAATACATTAACGGAATAAAGCGAAACACATACCATAATCTTCTTGATTGACGAGGTTCTAGAGAATGCGGTAGCATCCTACTGATAGTTAAAAGAATTAAAGTATGTTGTGATACCTCGTCTTATGACACAGAGGAAAATATTATGTTGTAATTGGGTGGGTACATTTAAGCCGCGAAAGTCTGTTTGCTCTTCAAACATTTCTTGTTAAAAGTAGGTTAGTCGAAAAGTTGTTTGAATTTGGTTAAAATTGCAACATTATATTCCTCAGGATCTCACAAGATTAAAATAAGGAACAGTTTTGACTGTCTTAAATGCTCACTAACGTAGGGAAAAAAAAGATTACGCCCCATTGCCAAAACAGTAATTTACATCATTGTTTATCCAAATCGGAGCAACTTTAAGATTTGACCACTGTACAACTGAAAATGACCCTTTTTATTGATATTTTTAACCTACAACTCCAAAATCTTTCAGCTATACTTTCACTATAGGCTATATTTTTTAACATGTTTGGTTCAATTAAAAAAAATACACCTGTGTAACAACCCTGCCTGCAGGTGTAATCTCTGTCTAGACTTCTCTCCTTAAGGCACCATTTGCAACACTTAAAATTACGTTTCATGGGTCCCTCTCAGGCTGTCTACAGATTTAATCACTCCAAACTTTTGTACTCGAGATGTGTTACAAATTTATGCTAGCTCCCGCGATAAAAGCTTTTGTGAGAATGCCAAGGTCAACAATATAATATAATAATATAGCACAAATATATAAGAACAAACTCGACAAAAATATTTCTCTACTTGTCAGTTATTAAACACTTAGGGTCACAAAAGGGTGAAATTTGTTAATTACAGGCTATTTCTTTAACCACAATAATCAGTGGATTTTAACTTTTAGGTCAAATTTTGTCAAGAGTTTTGGGAAAATAAGTATGAGAAAACTACATAAAAGGCCTTGAACAGGTGTGCGACATCGTAGACAAAAGGCAGTCATACCTACCTATAATTATATTATAGGCGAGTTCCATAAATTTGAAAGCTCATATCAAAAAAGCACTCTTCCTTTTCCACTATCAAAGGTTGCACACAACACATGGATGACCCTACTGTTCATTTCCCTCACTGTTGTTTATATTCCGTCTGTAAGTAATGGAATCGCCATATCACTGTAATGTCCTCAAATAAACTGCAAAACCAGTCAGAGATTCAAATTATGAGCTCAAATTGTGTCATATATACGACGCAATAGCATCGCCTTGGGCATCGTTTATAATATATGGTTTATAATATAATAGTGGTTATGATATTATATTGAAGACGTACATATGTCCAATTACCTCTATAATGCTGTATTCTCTGTGTATTTTATGCTTATTATGAAAAGGTGTAACCGAAATGGGGCTCACTGAGGTAGTTAATCTTTACCAGCGGATAATGTGATTTAGTAGAGTAGATTCGTGACAAATTTTGGGGCAATTGTGCATTTGATGATAAAGCTCTGAATTTTGCCACAGAGTTAGAGCACATCCAAAGACATATTTGGCTATATAAGCATCAAAGATTTCTCATGTTTCACGGTGAAGGGGCAATGGAAGGTAGCATAGTTGAAAAGCTTAAATTTGCTCCAATATTTATCTGCTTATAAGGATTCCAGATATGTATAGTTTGTTAAAAAACAGGGTTATATATTAAGAAAATTAAAGCTAGGATTTTTGAACATTTGATCAGATTTAGCATTTCGCAAGAGACACCAGGACATTTCCAGGAAGAAGTGCCCGATTCTTTCGAACCGGGTTTTGTTATTTGCACATTTGGAATGCTTACCAATGTATTACATCATACCTGAAGTGAATAAGCTGAATTCGCCGTCGTTATTTAATTAAGATGATGATTTAGAATTCTTTGTCGTGCACCAAATAAAAATCAAAGCATGCTTTTCTATGGTGACGATTACGATAGCAAGCAAGCTCACAACATAGGTTTTGTTTTCTTTTTTACTTGATTGTCCAATAAATCTTCGAAATGTTCTCGGTAGGTTTTCTACCACAGAGCAAATTGAGAGAAATTCGTAGTCTAAAAAAATATCCTGTCCCTTCAATAAATGAACATGTGTCGAATGCCTTCAGCCTTCAATTTCAACACATTAACGGTTACAAAATCAGAAAATCAGGCACCTTTCATGAAATTATACTGTAAGGGTTGCTATGAAGCAAACTGGTGGGAACTCTTTCCGGAGGCCACTTATACCACACATGGTAATTGGTGATATTTTGTGCTAGAACTCAGTGTCGAAATCAGATGAAAAGCATTGGTGCAAAAATGTAACTGGGTCGATATTATTTTGTATTACCTTGCAACAAAGAAATGATCAAGGAAAACAAACGATGGTGAAAAGGGAATTTGCAAGTTCCGTTGCACTCTGTTCTGTTACATATCGCTCCTTCACAACTCTTATATTGACACCTTCATTGATAGAACTTTCGCGGATTAGGCTCTAATAGTAAAGGTGTGTTCATGACCCAGAAAACGATATCAACAACAATATCTACCTTAATTTGCAATTTGTTTCTGTAGTTTTGAGGCAGTGAATTGCCTTTTTTTCTTCTGGGACATGCTATAGATAGATATTGACTGAACAAATACCATCAAGAACTCTCTTAACGTTTATCTATATTCCAGATATTTCATAATCATTGCCATTTCTCACAAGTCACAAGTAATTAATACAACGTTCTTTAATATCTTCATAGAAAGATACATATCTTCTAATCACTTCCAAGCATTTGCAATCAATTTCAGCGGTGTTTTCATCATTAATATATAAATGTTATGAAAAACCAGGCATTTACCAAATTACTGAAAGTGACTAATATTAATAATAATGAGATAATTAAAATAGCGCACTAACACAGAAACCCAGTTAGCATCGATATGATAATTAACCTTATGGATTACAAGGATGCAAACCTAATTTAAAGACATTACGATATTGTTTGAACATTACCATTAAAATGAAATAGCAAGCGCCACAATGGAGCAATTCTTTACGTTAATATGTGTAAAGAATTTTGATGAATATGATGTGTAGAATTTCCAGTCGAAAATGTAACTTTTCTAATAGTAAAAGAAAAAAAAAACAATTCATCTACCCCTGATCTCTCTATCGGTTTCAATTATTTTCTTTTAACAGTGAACATGGTGAATTAGGAAATGCGACATGGTTTACTTTGCAATGTGTTTTTATTGAATTCTGTGATTGTTTGATTAAAAACCCCATGAAAGGTGTTCAGTAAAATCAGTTACAATGTTCATATATCTATCTTTTTTCTGCTAGTTCAATAAAACTCCTATTTCACTGCAATTTAGTTTTCCGACGGCATCTCCAACTCTTCAGTGTTTTTTCCATATATTTTTAAAACAATTTGTAGTTTAGCGATGGATCATGTTCAATTATGACCCTTGTACTGAACTCAAGCTGAATCCTGCGATAAATAGGATACAAAAGAGAAAGTGGCTTAGTACCCTGATTTACATATGGAGTAAGTGTGTGGGTTCGTAACTTAACTCGCAGACATTTGATAACGTGAATTTTTGCTCAGCTCATGAAGTCGATCGGTTACGCAAATTGTTCACTAAAGGTCGTCTTAGTCAAGACTTTTTGATATCATTCATCGGGGCTGAATTTGGCTTCGAATTTCCATTAAATTTCTACTTATCGTGGATTCGAATACAATATGTAACACGATGTTACATTGGGGCTTTTAAAGATTTGGAGCCTACAATCGAACAAAAAAAAATTGAATGGATTTACCGTTCTAGAGAACTCAACACCTACAGTGTTGAATTACTCAAGAATGGGATTACCTTTCACTGGAAATGAGAGGGTAGTGATTTTGCTTATGACGTAAGAAAGTTGCTGAGAGGAAAGAATTCTATAGTAAGCCGTTTCGTAAATCATGAGCATTAAGGGAATTGCATATTCTTTTGAAATGATTTTGGCTTAGCCAAATTTGAAAATCCCTTTTTATTAGATTTTGTCAAAATATATAGTTATTTCACAACGTGCAAACTTGCTTTTGTACTAAAGTACTTTATCCCCTAGACCCTGCTTACTACTATAGTTGCTAAGAGTGTAATACTGTTATAAGTGGGTTTTTTTAATCCAAAATGAACATTTTGATGACGATATTCAGAATCAGCATGGAAAATGCTTTCAAATGAGGAGTTCAAACCGAGGCCCTATTTCATAAAACTCAAGATTAATATTAAGTGGACTTAACTCACCAGCTAATCTATAAACAGATGAATAATGCAATGTAAAACAAGGCACATAGTACCTCAAAACCTTTTTTTTTTCGTTTCCCTATTTACCCACATTCCTATTACAACATTAATTTGAGTTCCAGCAACTTGATTAATAATTGGATTAACTTGATAATTTTGTTGTGTACTTACTAAATAAGCGCAATATTGTAGTGCGATTTTGAGTACACGTAGAAAAAATATTATAAGTTGAACTGATTCAAACAATTTGAACTGTCTAAATTAAAATACATGATTAGTGATAACTTAAATTTTTTTGCTCATTGAAAGACCTCAACACTTAATTTTATTGAGTAGATACAGGGAATTATTTTGGAGTGTACGGTTGCAAAAGGGTTAAAGTAGGAATGTAGCACAATTCATATTTTTAACAAAGTTGCAACTGAATATGAAACGTTTAGCATTTTTTGGAAGAAATTAGGTATAATGTGAGAGAAGTAAAGAGTAAGGTTATTATAGTCCAATCTCTCAAAAAAGGATAGCATCAAGGAATCTAAACTGCACTCAGATGCGGGGCAATGCATCATTGAAATGAAGTTTGTGCTGGTGATTTGGTTCACAATAGTTTATTAATGGGTTACATCGGTTTATCCATGAGGCCTCACTTGGCTTTCCTTAATAATAAATTTAAAATTGATCACCACTTCCAAACGAGCGATGTCGGTTATACTTCAAAAATTCACCCCATTCAGGTAGTAAACATTGACCAATCTCGAAGGGTTTTTCGATGATGGCACACTGTGTGTCGTTTGTCTCCCGGGATACTGGAATACCTTATCCAATTCATACGAAGGCAATTTGATCGCGATGATACGTGGGGTAAATCCTGATCAGCGACACATTGTGTGCACGATTGTGTAATTCGTTGAATAATGTTTTGCTTTGTTATTTACTTACCCATTTACGATATAGATAATCAGTGAGCTAGATGGCGTTCGTTAAAATAACACGCTTGAATGCTTGATGAATTGGTTAACTACCTCGAGCGGCTCTTTGCCGCGGAGGTAAGTTACCAAGTCATCAAGCACAAAGTTGTTATTTTCACGAACGCCATCTAGCGAATTGATTATATATTATACACTTAGAAGTATGATATATTAATAAACATTTTAAAACATTTTTTGATTAAAACATGCTTAAATTGAATTGATAACGAAATAATGTGTCGCAATTGAATTTAACACATTTAAAAACACTTTGTTCTTGTCACCATCCATTGGCGAGCGTTAACCAAACCAAATGGTTATATTGATTGCTCTGGCCATAACCTTCCAGGAAGTAACTAGATGGTGATTGATCAGTGCTTTCTTAATAGAAGAAAGAATGACGAGTGTTTGGGTTTATCCTTGAGTAGGATTTGAATGAAAGAAATCAACCAAGCCTATACGGAATAAAGAATTAAACCTATCATCCCTAAACACTACGCTGATTTAGTATATTTCTAAATATTGATGTGTCTCGGGTTGATGTCGACATTTGTGGAAACCGCATTTTGATTCAAATGGAAAGACGCGTAGGATGGGGGCTTCTCAATTTTGATTATCACGAGGTTAAACCTGACTAGTACCTTTTTTGTTGGGGGGGGGGTGGAGTGTGTGAGGAACCTTCTATATTCAACCAGGTTTGGTCAGATCACCATAAAAATTTTCTTGGGGGAGGTTTCTGTTGTTTGTTTTTCATTTTTGTCTTTGCAATTAACCTTAAGGAATTGCTGTTCTTGCATACAAAGTTTTAGAAATGACAGTATGAAAAAAAATCTGATATCTGAATTATATCAATATTTGCTGCTCTGTAAAAATATAAATTGTGTCATGTCTATTATGACAAGAAAATGTTTACATGGTAAAGAGAAATCAATTTTGAAAGTTCATTTACATGTAAGCACAACGCTCTATATGTTTCTACATACATACGTTGCATTAGTTGTGACACCAAGAATTGTATCTTAAGTTTGCCATCAGTATATATACAGATCGCCGCCGCTGCATCTAATTGTCAGGACATTGTATTTCTAGACTATCACCGTGACCCGCGCGTTCAGTTGTGACCCCAGCTTTCCGAGTGTGAAATGTTATAAAAATAACAAGCTCGAGAGCGTATTAAAAATAACACCCCAGTAGCCTCTTCGAACCCGATCGAGTAGATAACGCACGGAAAACAATAGATAACAACAAAAGACGCTAGCAGGAGAAAAGTGTATTAATGAAATACTTGTTCAACGATTCCTTAGGTGTGCTGTATCCAAGGGGATTCCTAGACTAAAACCTTTTTATTTGTAACTCTTACAAAGTATAGGCCTTTAATTTGTTAAGAGTAGGCTGTCAATGCTCCTAATCACGTGTGTTTTGTGTGGATCCTTTTTCGTGAAAACAACAGGTAAATTGGACCATGCTTTAAAGAACCTTAAAAATACCAACCAAAAATGATTTTATTCAAGTCTATTAGTATCAATGTAAAATCTGAGAAGCAGTAATGAGAACGTAGATTTGATTAAAAAAATTGGGCATCATATGGGTTATGACAAGCTTTGAAGGGAAATTCCAAAACAAAAAGTTATTTTCGCGCTGGCGCGATGACCCGGTGTGATGAAGCAGATTATAGTCAGGAGCGGGAGCCAAAGTCCGAGGATGCAATAGACGATACGGAATAACGCGTGATTGAAACTCATGTTGCGTGGGAAGAGTCAACTAAACGAGTGCCCGATTCTTTACTGTTGTAACTGGACTAGGAGTACGGCGGACTATAATTACTACACCGAGAAATGACGTTTTACTTGCCCTTGGCCACATGCGTCATGATCGTCATCATGGAACCAGATCACGCTCGCGACGCGGCCAGTTTTATTGCTCATACGTGCATAATGGGCTTATCGCGGTATGCGGCCGTGTTGTATCATGGGATATTATAATTTTTCTTGATTTGTTGCCTTAAAATACGATATTAATGCGCTGTATTGTCTTGGCCGGCTGTAACCAGCAATAGCAGTGCCAGCGACCATACTGACAAGGAAGAATCCACAATAGAAAAACTTCCTTCCAGTTCCCAGACAAGAGACCGACAAAGACAGATACCTGGAGTGGGGGTTGCTCATCCGATAACAAAAACCAAAGTTTGGCGATCCAGGGCCTGTGTCACACAGTAAATTCTCGAAAGAGTGTGAGAAACACATTTTGAGCCATCAAACTTCCTTAATAACAGGAGCGTTCATCGTAAACCCTGACAAGGATTGCAGTTCCAACCCGCTTCGGCGACGGTACAGAAAACACCGCGGCCTGCAGCAAGACCTCCACTCGTTCAAGTTCATCAGAACCTAAAGAGGAGAAGCATTAACTTCGAGCAAATACAGGTAAGATTATTTGTAGACACAATTAGACTGCATAAAAAAGCGTGAGTTATTTAAATTTCACATGGTCTGGCGTTACATCGTATCGATCAGTGGTTTGTTTTATTTTGATCAGCTGGTGCTCGGGGGCGTTTCAGGGGTGTCTTTTCTCGGTATCCAAATTCAAATGCTACTACAATGTCACAGCTACGTCATTCCGGGTCCAAACTCCATGAATCTTGCGACGCGTTCGCCAAAAAAGGAGGAGGACCTGTCAATTTGGGTTGATCTATTCCTTGAAATGTAATACTTTTGCGATGTGTTCACTTTTAAAATCGGTATTGAGGATATCATCAGGATACTGTTGAGGTATACGTAAATGTAAGAAATGAAGAAATGTAAGCTGCTACTCTGGTGTTCTTAATATCAGTGCTACTCTAGTGTTCTTGAAATTAACGAGCAAAAGATAAATAATCGACAAAAACCCACTCGCTCGGTTAACATGAACGCTTCAAACTCAACTACCAGTGACAAGCGGTTTTTGTAGGTTAACACCGGGTTCATTGTTTAGAACACATATATTAACCGGTTACAAACCGGAAAGAACCGGACGAAAGAAGAAGAGGCGGCAGCAAATCGGTGGCCGTCTTTTGAATCTGCCCCTAATATTTGCTCGCGATTGCACGATTGGGTAATATCAGGTAGAGTGCACGATTGTGTAAATAATTCGTGAGTATGGGTTTTACATA